>JAXIVH010000088.1:576751-581751 GCA_036785325.1 Urophycis tenuis | reverse complement strand
GTGTGTGTGTGTGTGTGTGTGGGTGTGTGAGATCACAGTTCCTCAACACTCCTCAGCTCAATGCATGCTGAGACACTGTGATGAAGTCATACATTCCACCCTTATAAAGTCACCACAACACACACACACACACACACACACACACACACATATGCACTTGCATGTGTGTGTCTAAGTGTGCGTGTATGTGTTTGTGTTTGGACCCACTCACTGGATCACCCTTTTCTCCTTTCAGCCCCAACAGCCTGGAGTACACGTCCGGGCTCAGCAGCTGTGAAAGGGGCACACAGGGTTCACTTAGCACCAATAATATCCACCATTTATAAGACACCCACGCATATCTTGGGAGTAACCATCAAAGTAGCCATCTTACAGAGACAGAGACACAGACGATTCAACCACACAGAGATGCTATGATTCAACATTACATGTAACAGGCATCTCACCGGGGAAAGAGTAGGGAAGGAAATATAACAGAACAGAATGGAACAGAACAGAACGGAGTGGAACAGCGTGGAACAGAACACAACGGAATGGAGAGCGGTGGATGCAGTTCCACTGGCTGCCACAGGGTGATGCTGTTAAACCAACTGAACTCATTCGTTTTTTATTTTTCTAGGCGCAAAAAGTAGCAGTTGTGGCAAGAGAGGATGCAAACCAGCCCTAGGGTGGCTCTATTTCCAAACCCCTTACACGGATGTATGCACGCACACACACGCACACAGACATAATCAAAAAACGCATGGTAACATGTCCTACGGGAAGTGGCGATCAATAGATACGTCGGGAATCTCCACCACAGAAAAAGAACAGAACAGCTGTTACACACTGGAGCGCCGAGGATCCATGCACACACACACACACACACACGCAACAAACTAAAGAAGAGCCATTGCAGGCGTCCGTGATGCTCTAAAGGGGTAGCATGTAATTACAGCCCACCACCCTGAGCCTTGTGTTTCTCTTCTGAGCGAGCGCCCACTCAGCAGGACGCTGGCGCGTATTGATGTACCGCTACCAGATAATGAGTGGGGGAGCGAGGAAAGTACAAAACAAAGAAAGAAAGAAAAACATGGAAGAAAAAAAGGGAATCATCATTATTATGTATTATTATCTCTCTATCTCTCTCTCTCTCTCTCTCTCTCTCTCACTGTGAGATGGGAGGTGGGGGGGTCAGGGGCCCCTTGACTCTATTGGCCCAAGGGCACTTCAACCCCTGTCGGTGTGGACCACCAGGACTGAGTACCGTAGCTTGGCTTTTATCCGCATCCATAGGCTTTCTAAGGGTTCTGTCTGTGCACTCAAGGCTCAGAACAGAGCTGGGAGGGGTTCTGGAAGATCCACTGATGGTGTCGGTCCTCCACCCAGTCCCCAGTCCTCAGTGGATCACGGGACCAGACTCTTCATAGACCCGGCTGCTCTTCAAGGACAGTACCTGTCTGGGTGATCAAACCCTCACATCTGCCAATACCATTTGTCAAAATGACTTTGTTACATTGCCTTAGAGCATTTCACATGAACGCGCCGCCAGGAATGTAAACCATAGCAACACAGCACCACTTTGGTCTTTTGTGATCTGACATTTTATAAAGTGCTTAGGGGTTATGTAGGGCGATCCACTGTTCAGTTGTCCACATATTCTGCACTGACCTGTTGCCAAAAGACAGAAAGTGGTATATTGCCATTGTGCGCGGCATGTAACCCTAACCTTAAGCCAAGCTAAATGCTCTGCAGATTATCGGCACAAAGAAGTCCCTCTGACTCATGATATCAGTACCTGATGTTTGAGCCACGCCAAGAGAGCCAGTAACAAATGTGCTTTAACCTCATCAGGACCAGAACCAAGGCCTGCGTCCCTCTGCCCTAGCCCCAGAGCATGGCTTCCCCCTCGCAGTCAACACATCCACAGCTTTCTTATTAGCATTCAAGGCAACACTTGTTGCCTTGTGGGATAAACATCTTTTTTGTTTTTACGCATTGCATTCCTATAATAGATACAGTAGACTAGACTGCTTCGGCAGTGATGCCAATGCGCCTGTGTGTCTCAAATGTAATATAAGGCCCTAAGTGGCAAACCAAAGCAACATCTTAAGTGAGTGTTATAACTACTAGCAACTTTTTAAAAAAAGATCAAAATTCTCGCTGAGATGTTGAAGTTACTGCTTGGCAGAGGAAGGTGTGATGTTATCTCTGAGTCATCTCCACTAACAACCTTGATTTCCATTCCCTTATCACTCCCTCCAAAAATTCAGGATGTGTGTTTGTGTGTGTGTGTGCAAACATGCAGGTGTGTGTGTGTGTGTGTCTACAAGCACGCTCTCAGGCACGCATGAGCAGGTAATAGCCTGTCCCTTCTGCAAGTAATTCCTGCGGATATCTATAGCTATATAGCTACACTGCTAAGGACAGCATGAGAGGGCGTTTGGGTGTGTGTGTGTGTGTGTGTGTGTGTGTGTGTGTGTGTGTGTGTGTGTGTGTGTGTGTGTGTGTATTTTGAGGATAAATGAGTAATTGATCAAGCAGAAACATCCAGTGATGTGACACACTGAATAACAGTGTGATGCAGTCCTCTGTGTAATGTGGTGCTATGAAAGAGAGAGAGAGAGAGAGAGAGAGAGAGAGAGAGAGAGAGAGAGAGAGAGAGTGAGAGTGAGAGAGAGAGAGAGAGAGAGAGAGAGAGAGAGAGAGAGAGAGAGAGATAGAGAATGATACATCATCATTGCATGAGTATGTCGGTATAAGTTTTTATAATGAGTGTATATGTGTGTGTGTGTGTGTGTGTGTGTGTGTGTGCGTGCGTGTAAATGACAGTCAAATTGAATGAGTGAATGAGTGACTGACATAGCAAGTAGGCAGGTGAGCGACAGCGAGCGAGTGGATGAATGAGTGAATGAGTGTACGACTAATTATCCATTCTATTGTTTACATCCTCACGCGTCCCACTAGCAGCAAAGGCATCCAGGCATTATATGTATGCCCTGTCAGTCTCAAACAACATACATAACATATGCTATGTATGTATAACATACATACAAAACATACATGACACGCTCCAGAGAGGCAGAGATAGCTGGCGAAAGACATAGGCAGCAGGAGAAGGAGAGAGAGAGTGAGAGAGAGAGAGAGAGAGCGAGAGAGAGAGAGAGAGAGAGAGAGAGAGAGAGAGAGAGAGAGGTGATGGGATGGGGGAGAGACTTTGTGAGTGACTAGCAGGTACTTACTTTATCTCCAAGGTCCTGTTGTGTTGAAGGAGAACGATAGATAGAGAGAGGAAAAACAGAAAGGATTAAACGGGCACAAGGCTAAGGGAACATAACATACTGGTTAACTTCACTATTTAGCTGCTTATACATTGGAACAATAGGACCCAGTTAGTATGCAAATGTTTTCTTTCTGCTAGGAGAGTGGAGAGTGAATGTTGTCAATTTATAACGGCAGGGTTTAAGCAGATGATTTTATCCAAAGCTAGGAAATCAGAGAGGCCATGGCCATGGTAACAGTCCAGTCTGCCTATGTAGACATGTCCAGTCTGCCTATGTAGACATGTCCAGTCTGCCTATGTAGACATGTCCAGTCTGCCTATGTAGTCATGTCCAGTCTGCCTATGTAGTCATGTACAGTCTGCCTATGTAGACATGTCCAGTCTGCCTATGTAGTCATGTCCAGTCTGCCTATGTAGTCATGTACAGTCTGCCTATGTAGACATGTCCAGTCTGCCTATGTAGACATGTCCAGTCTGCCTATGTAGACATGTCCAGTCTGCCTATGTAGTCATGTCCAGTCTGCCTATGTAGACATGTCCAGTCTGCCTATGTAGACATGTACAGTCTGCCTATGTAGTCATGTCCAGTCTGCCTATGTAGTCATGTCCAGTCTGCCTATGTAGACATGTCCAGTCTGCCTATGTAGACTTAGGGCACTGGGGATCAAACTCAGAACCTTTCGGCATGGGAGTCCAACACCACGGCCGCCATCCTACCCGATGTAGAACTTAACTAGGAAGCACAAGCCTGCATTCACTATTTAGTTTCAACTTAAAAACTTTAAATCAATTCAATATTATCACACCAAATGTATCTTCAAGAAAATTATTCGATGAAAATTGATTAAATAAATAAATAATGAAAAGTAATAATAATCTAAAAAATCCCCATGATGTTGCAGGCTTGTGTGTGTGTGTGTGCGCGTGTGTGTGTGTGTGCGTGTGTGTGTGTGTGTGTGTGTCTGTGTATGTGTGTGTGTGTGTGTCTGTGTATGTGTGTGTGTGTCTGTGTGCGTGCGTGCGTTCTAATAACAGTTTGACAGTGTGACAGTGAGAGAATATAAAGCACAGAGAACAGAGCGACCTTGAGAACGCCTACATAATGAATAGCGCTGGTCTGACTCAGGTCTGGAGGGTTGTGTTGGTGCTACTGCTGGTGTTTCAATAAGTTTGAAAAGCCCATATGTCAGTGTCTGTATACACAGCACACCGCAGTAGTTCATGAATGATGTCCCGGGGGAAACAAGACATGGGTGCTGTGTGACATCAGAACTATACACTTAAATGTCTGTGTGTGTGTGTGTGTGTGGGTTAGGGTTAGGGTTAGGGTTACATGTGTACACGTGTGCATGTACAACTCAACTAATCACTTTTCGTCGAGAGGAAATTACATGTACCCCCAATACAAAACAGTACTGAATGCAAAATATCTCAACTAGGTTGATTGCTACCTTGAGATAAACTTAATATGGTAAGCTACAGATAACAAAAGATCCCAGTGCAGTTAGACTGGGCTTTGGTCTATGTGTGACCTGCCCGCATTCCAGTAATGCAGCATTAACACATGGCATTCCACTGCTACCATGTGCAGCTTAGTCAGCGCTAACCACAGCTAACATCTGCGCACCACTGACACTAACTCCATGCTAAATGCACCGTGTGCATGGGTAAAACACAGGTGCTCTGTCTGTGCATGTGTGTACAGAGATCTCACAGTTTTGAACAAAGAGCTTTGACT
>JAXIVH010000088.1:569251-574251 GCA_036785325.1 Urophycis tenuis | reverse complement strand
CATTTATCATAAGAAGGTGAAACATTTCATTGCTGCTAATACAGTAAGAAAGTCACCAGAACAAGTTTCTAGCATTTCAATTGCTAGGTTAAACCATCGCTAGTATACCACATCTCTGACTAAGTGCCAAGTTGCAAAGAGCGATTAAATTGCTAAGACGTACAACAAAGAAGAGCATGAGGGTAGGGTTATGCAGGGTTCAGGTGAACTCTGCACAAGTGGGTCTTGAGTCTCTTCTGGAGGATGGGGAGTGACTCGACCAGCTGAGGTAGTTGAACGGAGTGCTGGAGCAGGGGCGTGGTGTTTCACTAATGTTTGGAGGTAGGTAGGGGCAGTTCCATTAACGGCTTTGTAGGCCAGTAGCATCATCTTGAATTTGATGCGAGCCACTACAGGGATTACGTGGGACCAAGTCTCTTTGTGCCACCAAAGCATCGTTCCTCTCATTGGTGCTTCTTGTCCTCGGTCTCACCCTCATTGATCCTGACACTGCGCTAGCCTGTTTCACATCTTACCTAATGGATTGCACTCATCAGGTCACATGGAATGGCTCCCTGTCCAAACCCCGCTCGGTAAACAGACAGACAGACATACTGGTGTCCCTCAAGGCTCAGTACTAGGATCGCTTCTCTTCTCCCTATATACCAGATATCTAGGCTCTGTAATAACATCACACATTTTTTCCTATCACTGTTATGCGGACGACACTCAACTGTTCCTCCCCCCCCCCCCCCCCCCCCCCCCCCAGACACTCTGATTGCAACACACATCTCAGAATGTTTGCCAGACATCAGCTCTTGGACATCTGCGCATCAACTCAAGCTCAATCTCGTGAAGACCGGGCTTCTCTGGGGAAAGACTACCCTCACAGGGACCTGTCGGTCTCGGTCGAGGGCATCACAGTATGTGCCTCACTGACCGCAAGGAAACTGGGCGCAATACTCGACAACCAACTGTCCCGCACTGCAAACATCACTGCAGTGACCCCATCCTGTAGATTTGCTCCGCAGGATCCGGCCATTCCTCACGAGGGAATCGACACAGCTCCTGACCCAAGCACTTCTCATCTCCCGCCTCGACCACTTCAACTCGCTCTCAGCTGGACTCCCTGCAACCGCGATAAAACCTTTGCAGCGGACCCAGAACGCTGCAGCACGCCTCGTGTTCAACTGACACAAATCTTCTCACGTGACCCTCCTCTTCCAAGACCTCCGCAGGCTCCCTGTAGTGGCTCACATCAAATTCAAGACGATGCTACTGGCCTACAAAGCATTAATGGAACCGCCCCTACCTACCTCCAAGCGTTAGTGAAACCCCATGCCCCTGCTCGAGCACTCCACTCAACTACTTCAGCTGGTCGACTGGTACCTCCATCACTAAAAGGAGGAAAAGGTTGGATGGCGAAATCTCAGCTCTTCTCGGTTTTGACACCGCAGTGGTGGAACGAGCTCCCTGCCAATGTCAGGACTGCAGAGTCACTCCCCATCTTCCGGAAGAGACTCAAGACCAACTTGTTCAGAGTTCACCTGAACCTTGCATAACCCTACCCTGCTCTTATTTGTTGTAAGTCTTGGCACTTTAATCACTCTTTGCAACTTGGCACTTAGCCAAGATATGTTGTATACTAGCGATGGTTAACCTAGCAATTGAAATGCTTGAAACTTGTTCTGGTGACTTTCTTACTGTATTAGCAGCAATGAAATGTTTCACTTTCTTATGACAAATGTACTCTTTGCAAGTCGCTTTGGATAAAAGCGCCTGCTAAATGCCCTAAATGTAAATATAGAGAGGGAGACAGAGAGAGAGAGAGAGAGAGAGAGATAGAGAGAGAGAGATAGAGAGAGAGAGAGAGAGAGAGAGAGAGAGAGAGAGAGAGAGAGAGAGAGAGAGAGACCGTCTCCACTAAAGCATAACTTACCTTTTTTTTTTTGGGTAAATACTGAAACCATGCTTAAGGGCACCTCGGGAGTGCGCGTGCCCTGAAGAAAATAAAAGTGTGGTTTTCCTTCGCTCAAATGCTCTACTACCTTTGTTGCTTTCTTAATGGTGTTCCGCACTTAAGGCACTGAGCGTCTAACGTTCCTTATCCCATTTCTCTTTGCTCGCCTCAGAGCAATCAAATCTAGAGGAATACTGTGCTGTACTTCACATTCCTAACTGTGCATGCACAGAACAGTCTCAGAGGAGGACACACATGCACACACACACACACACACACACACACACACACACATACACACACACACACACACACACACACACACACACCTGCACATGAATACACATGCATTCTGTGGAGACCATGAACAAAAATAACCAAACTCAAATCCTGGCTTTTCTAGAAGGTATTGTTGAGGAATGTGTTTGGCACCTTGGGATATGATGAAGAAAAATAAATGAAAAAAGAGGGTGATGATGAAAGCTAAGACGAAGGGGAATATATATATATATATACACTGAAAGCGAATGTATTGTCATATTTTGACTCTGAGAACAAGCATTACTGATGAACACAATGTTCTAGCATGATAGCCCTCAATGAGAAAAAGCACTAGTTGATGTTGTTGAACACTCACAGCTAACAGCTAAATAGCACCAGCAACCAGCCAACAAAGCCATAGCCATCATTTACTTGATATTATGGTAAAGAGATCACCGTGGAACATTGCAATGTGCCTGCAGCATATATATATATATATATAATATGTATATGTAAAACAATGCATTTATTTGCTAACTATAGAGACTCCTCAAATCAGTATGTGAGAAAATCAGCAAGTGAGCGAGTGAGTGAATGAGTCAGTGAGTGTTTGTCTAAGTCAATGAGTGAATCAGTGTGAGAGAAAGAGTCCAAGCGAGTGAGCGAGTCGGTGAGTGGCGAGCATTTGAACCCTAACCCATTTGAGTTCAAATGACTGAGTGAGCAAGTAAGTGAATGAGTGTCCAGTGTCTAAGCAAATGAGTGCATGAAGCCTACGATCCAGTAGGCCTTACCTGGGACCCAGGGATCTCACAGCAAGCCTCCTGCATGGCCAGGGATGGGTCACAGTACAGCATCACCTGCTGGATGTCCATCTGAAGACACACACACACACACACACAGGTTAACACTCCGGCTAACAAGCAGAGCACTTTAATGTACTGGGCATACAATGCAAGAAAATAATATAACGGAACATTATATAATAGAATATAATAGAACAACATGTCATTGGAGAGTATGTGTCTGCGTGCAGTGTAGTGACCACCCTGCCGGAGATGGTACGGTCCGAACACAGGTACTGTGTGTAAATGAAACAGCCTGAGTGTTATGTCCAGGTTAGGCTTTACACAGTCGGTCTAAAGCGCCGGTTAAGGTTCCGCGTAGTGACCACGCAATGGCCACGCAGTTGCTTGGACGCAGTCATGAGACCGTGATGGTTCTGTGTGGGGTTTACGTGTCGAAATGCAATTCAATGCCACACCGGTAGAGGGCGACCAGAATGACCATTGTGGTCATTACATGCGGATTACTAGCGAGTAAAAAAGTTTACAGACATGAAGGCAAAAGTTATATATATTTTTTTTTTTATCACACCGTGGCGGTGTTTACAAGGGGAAACCGGAAAAGCGATCTGCAGCGAATGTAGTTCGTGGACCAATCACAGCCAATGCCGCTGCGTTGGTGTTGCGTCGCCTCGATGCACGTCTAGGATTTTTGGGAGGTGCACGTCAGGCCCCTGTGGTGGACGCAAGGGGGGTCCGCAAGGACGTAATGGGTCCGTAAGCCCCCCTAGCGTTGTGTCAACGCGGAAGCATAACTTGGGCTTTAGTGCCCTCATTACTGGATCTATTTATTGCTAACGGGCACAAACCAGCATAAAATAGAGGGTACAAAGGCTTTAGGGATGAGGCATACGTGATGAGAACATGCGCAGGTTATGGTGGCGCGCGTGCCTCTATCCACCGCAGTGCATGTTTAGAGGACAGGGTTGGTGCAAAGAACATGTTGCTTCCCTGGCTGGAGGCGGCTGATGGCGCCTTAGGGAAGGCTGGCTAATATGGAAGGCTGGTTAATATGGAAGGCTGGCAAATATGGAAGGCTGGCTAATATGGAAGGCTGGCTAATATGGAAGGCTGGTTAATATGGAAGGCTGGTTATTATGGAAGGCTGGTTAATATGGAAGGCTGGTTAATATGGAAGGCTGGCTAATATGGAAGGCTGGTTAATATGGAAGGCTGGTTAATATGGAAGGCTGGTTAATATGGAAGGCTGGTTAATATGGAAGGCTGGCTAATATGGAAGCCTGGCTAATGCGGTAATACAGTAACATAGGTTAATAATAGCACTCTAAAGACGAAGAGCAACTCAAGAGGGAATCTTTCGGGTTTTCTTTGAAGCCAGAGTTTTTCCGATTACGGCCCAAAGATTGGTCATAAGTGCCGGCAATAATAACTCCTGCTGCCTCTGTATCTCCAATCAATCAAACTTTATGTATATCACTTTTTCATGCAAAAAAAATTGAAATGCAAAGTGCCAAGCTTGGGAAGTAACTATTGTGGAAAGTGTGATCTGTGGCCTGTGAAACTTTGAAAATAACAATCATAAAACCAGAAAAATCGCAGATTGAAAGGCAGACACACGCCACACAGTACAAGACAACGAGGTAAACGATGAGCACAAAAAAAAGGAGACATTTCCAATCCCGTACCTGCGCCGGGCCGGCATCGGCCGCCCGGAGGGCCAGCAGGGTGTGTCCATCGGTGGGTACCGTGCCGCGCCGCTCCAGGGGCTTGGTCTCCACGGAGCTGCAGTCCACCAGGAGCGAGGCGTCGCCGTAGCGCACGCTGAGCGCCACCTTGTGCCAGCGCTGGTCCAGCATCGCCTGCACGCCCTCGCCGCTGAAAACGCAGCCGGTCAGCGCGTGGTCCGGCCTGCCTGCGGCCCCGCGCACGCAGGGTCAGGGTGGCCTCTGGGGCGTTGAGGTCCAGGGAGAACTGTTGGAAGATGGTGACGATTT
>JAXIVH010000088.1:554251-559251 GCA_036785325.1 Urophycis tenuis | reverse complement strand
CTGTGTGCTTGATGGTTATTACATCTAAGTTTAAAAAGTTCCAAAGTAAATATCAGGGCTGAAACACTGCAAAGAGAATGTAATTAATGTGAGGAAAACATTATCATCAATTCTCATATCACTCCATGTTGACAATAGTCGTCAGAGCAAAGTGTTAAGATCTAAGTTTACGATCCCAATCAATATTACCCAGTATCACTCTATCCTCCACTGACAACAGGTCAGAGTTTAATAAAATCCTCCACTGACAAAAGGTCAGAGTTCAATTACACAGAAGCTATCGAGAGGAGTGATGGTGGTTGGTGGTTTTCTCCACAACAGAAACCAGTTACGTGTTCAATCAATCTGCTTTGAAATAGAAGTACAGGGGTGAAGACAAGATGAACTTCTTGGTCTCTTAACTACCTTTCAAGCAGCATATTGTCTTCATCATATCATGGCCGTCGTTACTACCTTAGTTAGTTCACACGTTGCACAGGCTATAGCACAGCATGTTCTCTGGATTTTACTCTGCATTATATCCTGTCTAGAGTTAAGGTCCAGCAGGGCCAGAGAGCTGGTCATCAGGATGGAGGCTTGAGGACAGAAGACACCGAGCATGTGACACAAAAATGTGAAGATTCTTTTATGTTTGGTACAGAATGTACCAAAGGCAATGCTGTGGGAAGGGAGAGGGTATCAAACACAAGTTTGGAGGGAGAGAGATGGTGTCTTTGATCCACTCTGCCCTCTGCACTCCACTGCGCTCTCTCTCTCTCTCTCTCTCTCTCTCTCTTTCTATACTCTTCCAAATTTCCCTCTCTCTTTCTTCCTCTATCCCGCACTGTTTCTCTCCCTTTTACTAACACCATCTTTTTTCATGTGCACACACACCTCCATCTCCTCCACAACACAGACACATACACACACACACACACCTCCATCTCCCCCACAACAGACACATACACACACACACACACCTCCATCTCCCCCACAACAGACACATACACACACACATACACACATACACACACACACACACCTCCATCTCCTCCACAACACAGACAGATACACACACACACACACACACACACACACACATCCATCTCCTCCACAACACAGACACATACACACACACACATCCATCTCCTCCACAACACAGACACATACACACACACACACACACGCACACACACACACACCTCCATCTCCTCCACAACACAGACACATACACACACACACACACACATCCATCTCCTCCACAACACAGACACATACACACACACACGCACACACACACACCTCCATCCCCCCACAACACAGACACACACATGTCCTCTGTCTGGGAGATACTTTTGAAGTCAGATGACAATATCTACTACGGTACAACAATATTGACAGTTTTTACATGACCTTCTAAATAAATGCATTCTATATGAAGACATTATATATGTTTATTATCTATCTATATATATTCTGTTTTTGCATTATTAAGCCGGTCAGGAAGCAACTTGGAGCTAGCAAGCTTGGGTGACAGCATTAAGGATGGAGAGAGAGAGGTAAAGAGAGAGAGAGACATAGAGATAGAGAGAGAGCGAGAGAGACAGAGACAGAGACAGAGACACACAGGGTAACATGCTGAAAGAAGTATTTATTGACAAAGAGCAACTATCTTCGGACATCCAAAGGCTTGTTTTATTTATGTCTGTCTCGCCTTCATCTCACTGTGGGGAGGCTGAGTGATATGCTTTCAGCACTCGCTACAAACGTCTAGCGCATCGCTTCTGACGGGCTAGTTAACGCAAGGTCAAGTCGAGTTATTTGTATAGCCTATCCATCAAAGGTAAAGTCTTCAAGGGAATCACAATCCTGTACCGTATTATCCCATATCCTCAAGCCCTCAAATGACCACAAACTGCCAGGGATAAAAAATGAGAAGAAACTCATAGTGCTCCCTGTCAACAGGTTACCAGGTTATCAGAGTTATCAGATTGTTACCTGAATCGTGACCCTGGCTTCATTTTTCTGCAGCTTTGCTTTTGTCCTTTACAATTAATATGTTTCCAACAGAAGCATAGTGATCGTCATTTTGGAACTCACTCAGGTAGGTATTTTACTGTATGCGTGATTCCTTATTTTGTGCTTGTCTTGACAGAAGGTCTTACACGTCCAAACATGTCAATTTGTTGCCCACTCAATACAGGGTGATGATGGGGCTCTGACATGCTGCCTCAAGACAAAGACCAGCGTCTCGGGGTATCCCCCCCCCAACCCCTCCCCCCAATCACGTTGCCGGCTGACGCCTTGTGGAACTCAAACTCCCTCTGCTGTGATCAAATAGAGGCAGTTGCTTGTTGACAAGCTAATTAGCACAAAGTCTGCCTGACGCAGCGGGATCTTGCAAGGGGCGGCGTGTCGCTGTAAAGACATCGGAGAGTCTTGGCGTGGAGTTCACTTCCTCTTTGATGGGCTGCGTTTGTGTCTTGCCAAAACAGGTAATGATACGGCACTGCCAGCCATGCAGAAGGCTGGTGTGTGTGTGTGTGTGTGTGTGTGTCTGTGTGTGTGTGTGTGTGTGTGTGTGTGTGTGTGTGTGTGTGTGTGTATGTGTGTGTGTGTGTGTGTGTGTGTGTGTGTGTGTGTGTGTGTGTGTATGTGTGTGTGTGTCTGTGTGTGTGTGTGTGTGTGTGTGTGTGTGTGTGTGTGTGTATGTGTGTGTGTGTCTGTGTGTGTGTGTGTGTGTGTGTTTGTGCACATCCATCTCTGCAGCTTTACAGGAGGAGACATTTTTAAAAAAGAGGACATTTAGGTCTTCGTCGAGGAGAAAACAGTTCATGTTTGCTGTATGAAAAAAGAAACGCTGTGTTGCGTTTTAAGCTTGAAAACACACAAGAAAATAAACAGGTGTTTATTTAAATGTATTTAAATTTAAGTAAACACCTGTTTTATTTAAATCTTTGGTGTGTGCCTGGCAACTAATGTCCTGAATGCTGTACTGAGCACATGATGTGAATAAAAGCACCTCTAATGACTCCCTCCAACGCTATAACAGGAGGACTGTTATTATTGTGGGTTTCAGTTTGATGCATCTATACAACCAACCTCAGGAAGGAAGTTAGCAAAGGGAAGAGAAGCTTATTTCTTAAAATACCTCACAACTTAAAATACCTTTTTTTTCTTGCAAACGTCACATTCCCCCCATGAAATCTGATGGAGCAATTTGCAGCATACCAATGACCATAAAAGCCACTATTGCATATCTACAATTACCGGTTCATTACCTCATCATTACACATGAAATTGTCTTCTAAACTGCAATTAGTTGCCTTACTCGTTCTCTTGAAAAATAAAAATACCCCCGGGGAGTTGAAATGGCTGTCGGCAACAGGGAACAATGAAGGATGTGACGTGGAAAATATAGCCCTTATTTTGAGAAATATCGTGAGGACTTTTGTCTCCATAACTCTTCGGCGAGACAGACGTTATTCATAGACTATATCGTCTTTGCACAGACACCATGTGCTGGAAAAACAGAACGTCAACAAATAGGTCCAAAGACAAGAATACCCCAGCTAAATGATTTCTCGTAAGCATTCCCATTTCCTTTTTTGCATCATATACTGTGCATAATGAGGGCAGTATTTTCTCAAACTTTAGATGCATTAGGAATCAATGGCCATGTGGTTGTTTCTGTAGCAGCACACTTTTGATGGAGGCTATCCATTAGGGAGAGAATGTCCATTAGGGGAAGAGGTTCCTGCTGTTTGTACATTGCAGAAACATCTTTCCGGTAGCTCCACTGATGCATATAACAGACGTACAGAGTGGAAAAAGATAGCACAGCATGTTCTCAACAAAAAACATGACGATGAAGATGAGGTGGAAGAAGAAAGAAAATCCAGGAAGGAATAGAAATTGGAAATAGGATTAACATACAGGTCAGAGTGCTCAGGGCAAGAGAGAGAATCAGAGAGAGAGAGAGAGAGAGAGAGAGAGAGTGAAACTTCCAAGCTCCATCTCATCCATTGGAGATTAATAAAGTGAAGGAAGGAGATGGGCGAGCTAGGAGGGAGAATCAAGGGAGTGAAAGAAGGGGAACTGAAGATAAAAAAGGTGAAAAAATGAGAGAGAGTGAGATAATAGAAAGGAGGGGGAGGGAGAACATTCCAGACGCACAGTTAGCAGCGAAAAGGAGAACAACATTAAACCACACTTTGGCAGGATGAGCTCACTCATGTCTGCCTTAGAGGCCTCCAGCCCACTTCAATACACACACACACACACACACACACACACACACACAAACACACACACACACACACACACACATACACACACACACACATACACACACAAACACACACACACACACACAAACTCACACACAAATACACAGACTCATACACACACACTCTCTCTCTCTCTCTCTCTCTCTCTCTCTCTCTCTCTCTCTCTCTCTCTCTCACACACACACACACACACACACACATTCACACACATAAAACACACACACTCTCACACACACATACACAGACACACACACACACACACACAAAAACACACACACACACACACACACGCACACACACACACACTTGCTGCTGTGCGATGAGATGTGTGTAAGCTAACGCTTACCTCAGACCTGCTTGTGTGTGTTTGTGTGTGTGTGTGTGTGTGTGTGTGTGTGTGTGTGTGCGCACACTCGTGCCGTGCCTCATATTTTGATACTGTGACAAAGTGTTTTAGCTCCACTTGAGAAAACACTCCTGAGCCCACTGGGGTGAGGAAGGGGTCTCCAGGGAGAGGAGGGGGAGAGGGGGTGTGGCAGGTGGAGTAGTCAGACTCTGCTGAGACGCTGCGACAGAGTTCCCCTGTTTGGCAGTGAAGCCCCCCTACACACACACACACACACACACACACACACACACACACACACACACACACACACACACACACACAAACAGGTACACATGCCCACGCACACACACATACAAACACAAACATAACTGAAGTACAAAATC
>JAXIVH010000088.1:516751-549251 GCA_036785325.1 Urophycis tenuis | reverse complement strand
TAACACTAAGTGGTAACACTTAGCCGTAACACTAAGTGGTAACACTTAGTCGTAACACTAAGCGGTAACACTTAGCCGTAACACTAAGCGGTAAACACTTAGCCGTAACACTAAGCGGTAACACTTAGCCGTAACACTAAGCGGTAACACTTAGCCGTAACACTAAGCGGTAACACTTAGCCGTAACACTAAGTGTAACACTTAGCCGTAACACTAAGCGGTAACACTTAGCCGTAGCACTAAGTGGTAACACTTTTGTACTGGCTCAGACCGGTAATTCGCCCATCCCATAATTTACACCCATTAAGGAAGGAATGGGAGCCCAAACTGCGTGTCTATACAGACACCAGAGAGAGATAGTTCACCGAAAACAATCCTGCTTGTCACGTTACTGGAGGAGTGCCGTCCTGATTAGCAGCATGATGGGGTTCCAATGGGCAGCAATTAAACATGGGCTCCATTGTTTAACGAAGCTGTTAGAGTCTCTCTAGACGATCCTTTTAACACTTTAATCAACGGTTAAAAAGTTACACACAAAAAAGATACTGGAAAAAAACTGTAGCTTAGAGGTTGCACGTGGTTCAGCGCTAAACCAGATGTCCATCTTCCAGCTCAGGGCAGCAAGGGATTTGTTGGACAACCCTGTCGTAGAACATTCACCCACCCCCCTTGCTCTACCTCTTCAAAGTGCTCACACACAAGGCAATTTCCCTCAGGGATCAATAAAGTATGTCTGTCTGTCTGTCACACACACACACACACACACACACACACACACACATGCACACACACACACGCACACACACACGCAGACACACACACACACGCACAGTGTACACACACGCACAGTGTACACACACGTATTACACACATTTAGAGGTGTACTTGATGCTGGATCATGTTGAGGAGGTCGTGAACTTTCCTTAACACTAGGAATTTCTCATCCTCTCCCCTGAAAAGTGAGCACAAGGTCTAGCAAGACGAGAGCAGATAGATGCTGCAGTTCTGCATGATGTGTGTGTGTGAGGAGGATGTATAGGTGTTGTGTAAGCATGGGAGATCACCAGCGGTAGAGGGAGAGAGAGTGGAGAAAATCAGTTATAGGCGAGAAGTAGACCATACTTGGAGAGCTGAGATACACACATGTATATGTTTGTAAGAAGAGAAGGCTGCGAGAGAAGCACATCCAACTTTGACCCGCCGCGGTGCTGTGAGGCCAAAGCTAGCGGCTTTTGAGGGAATATGTTGCCACACTAAAGCAAGCTGCTGTGAACCAGCACTGTTGGTAATACACTCACTGCAAGCGTTGGTTTGTTCACATTAGGAAGCTATTCACCCTATGAGTACTACATGACGACTGTGAGGATGTAAAAGCAATATAATAACACAACTCAGACACACATATTGTGTTGTTTCTAATGCATAAAGCTGTGCCATAAACTGTGCTTTGAATGTACTTCGGTAACATGGAAAAGTTTAACAGCAACACATTCTTAAGACATGCTTTCTTTGTGTGCTCCATTTACCAGAGATACTTTGACAGGAGATGCCTGTACCATGAGAGCAGCCTGAGCTGAGTGCCATGGCAAGGAGTGCTTCAGGTGTGCAGCACCTGTCTGTTTAGGGCCTAACATCACTAATAAAGGGGTTTCTTATCTATGCTCAGCTCAGGGTTGTACTGCCCAGCACAGCCTGAAAAAAAAGTCACATGTGGTTTTGACGACAGTAAACCGACATAAATGGTATCTGTGCTATAATGCACAGCATTGTGTTCTTATAAATAACATGGGGGAAAGCCACAAGAAGCACCTGAAGAAGCTCCAATCGTAGCCGGACGCTGAGAGATTGGCGAGCGGGGAAAATCAACCAGATAGTTCACAGATCAGGCCGAAGCAGATGCTATCGAGGCTATCCCAGGACATACACTCAAATGTAAGGAGGAAGGAGGACTAAGTCTGTCAGAGTTGTTGTAGATAGAGAGCCAGTGAGGGAGGGGGGGAGTGAGAGATGAGATAGAGAATGGGTCGAACAATACAAAGAGTGAGAGAGGGTGAGAGATGAGGGTGGGAGAGTGAGAGAGAGAGAGAGAGAGAGAGAGAGAGAGAGAGAGAGAGAGAGAGAGAGAGAGAGAGAGAGAGCAGAGAGAGAGAGGGTGAAAGAGGGTGAGCAAGAGGGCAACAGAGAGAGTGAGAGGGGAGTCAGAGGACATCATCTGTGTGTCTTCTAGTAGTTTGTATGGAGAGAGCAGCCAGGTTAGGAGGCAGTGAAGGCCTTTTCAACAGGGTAAAAATGTCTTCACTTCAGCAACATGAAGAAACAATTATGTTGAGAAGCTGTTTTTTTTAGTGTTTTTTTTACTTTCCATGAGCCTGCGAATCATGATCAGAGAAAATAAAGGAAAGCTGCATGAAAGGAGCTGCAACATCAGTTTCCTTACAAACACTGTCTGTTTCAGAGTCGTCTTGAGACCTTTCACTCCTTGAGTTGCACCACAGCCTACTTCTAAAGTAAACCCAACGACTTGGCCCTTTGCCTGGGCTTTGTTGATATCAGAGAAAAAGCTCCCAGCAAGCAGACAGCTCTCTCTCTCTCTCTCTCTCTCTCTCTCTCTCTCTCTCTCCTCTCTCTCTCTCTCTCTCTCTCCTCTCTCTCTCTCTCTCTCTCTCTCTCTCTCTCTCTCTCTCTCTCTCTCTCTCTCTCTCTCTCCTCTCCCTCTCTCTCTCTCTCTCTCTCTCTCTCTCCTCTCTCTCTCTCTCTCAACAGCAAGAGAATGCAGCTAAGTCGCGCAACAGGCCCACGCTCATGCCTATAGCATAGACATGCACCGCTGCAGGCTGAAGATTGCATCGCTTTTCACAAAATTAAAATCTGAAATACACGTTTGAAAAAGCTACTCAATCACGTCTGGAGGATCTAGTGAACTGTCCTGCACACTGAATAGCGGGCTGCATCAGAAGTGTTTGGTCGACTTCGACACACCACGACCTCAAATCACCGGACAAACCTTTTTATTTTTTTTATTTTTTGGGGGGGGGGGTTTCTGCCGCACACAAGAATGCACTACGAACATGTGTGATGGTTGAACTGATGGACCGAGCAGATGCGAGTCTGGCAAACAAACAAAGGTCTGGAAACTGCGCTTATACCAAAATGTGTGCCCAAGTAAAGCCTTTTGAGTTCAGGGCAGGAGTTATAAACTCGGGCTGCAGAAACGTCATTGTCAATCGATCAGGTCTAAGATTTAACCACATAAGCCGACGCTAATTCGATGCCATGGGCGTTTTTCTTAAGGTCGTGTTACGACTTATTTTCTAACTACAACACATTCTGCCTTCAAGGCAATTCCAAAGTTCCCCTTCAAACTGTTGAGGACTGCAACCACATCACTGACCACGACGGAGAGAACAGTGTAGTTGTTTTTTAATCACTTATCTGCGCAGCCAATGAAAAACATACCTTCAGGTATTTCTATATCCTTTAGGACCACATGAATCCAACCAGAAAAAAGTATATCCCAGAGTTGAGTTGAGATTGTTCACAGCGTTTCCAATAGATATTCCACGAAGTCTTCCTCCTGTAAGAAGAGAAGATGTAGAAGAAAAAGTTACTTCAAGACGTCCGTCCGCTGGCCCAACTTTTCCCCCTCCCCTCTACCTCTCACTGTTCCCGAAAGCGGAGTTTGGAAAGTAATTTTCTCTACCATCCATCCGTCTCTCTCTCTCTCTCTCTCTCTCTCTCTCTCTCTCTCTCTCTCTCTCTCTCTCTCTCTCTCTCTCCTCTCTCTCTCTCTCTCTCTCTCTCTCTCTCTCTCTCTCTCTCTCTCTCTCTCTCTCTCTCTCTCTCTCTCTCTCTCTCTCTCTCTCTCTCTCTCTCTCTCTTCTCTTTCAATGGGAGACCCTCCAGTTATACATGTGATGACATCAACCGGTCCAGTGGTGGAAAATGATCCGCGTTCATCTCTCCAGCTTAGAGTTTCTTCCAGGTTTCGTATCGTATTTTCCACTTATAATAAATAGCCTTACCGTCATGTCATAGTGTTTTTTTAGGAATAACCGGGAGGGACGTTTTTTTTTTGCAAGTGTGACTAAACGTACATTTAAAAATAATATGTCTTACTATTCCATGGTCATTAGCTTATACCTTCTCTTTTCAGAATACTTTTAAGCAGTTTGAATGAATGTGCATTTCAACAGACTTTCTTTGATTGGCAGCTCAAGCCAAATCTATGTGTTTCATATCTCCGTGGTATATTACAGCCAGTCTAAACGCCCTCTGTTAGAAGTGTACTTATTCAGAATCACTTCATTTAAAAGCCACACAAGTGTTATGTTGTTATCAGTAAGAAAATCACTCTGGAGGAAAATAAATATCATCCTCCAGAGTGATTTTTTTGCATCTCTCTCCCGGGAAAGGGACATACTGTATAGGAAAACAGAGAAATTAGCACTAGAATTAATTCCTCTCCTGTAGTGCATCTTCATAAAGTAATACTTAGCATATTGTTTCTCCCAGGGCTGTAAATCAGGTGCAAACAAGATCTTTTGAAAGCAAACTAGGCCTACACAACAAATTGGCAGCAGTACAGAACTGGCCCTTGACAATGTCTGCATGTCTGCATGTCTAGACTATTGTCTATGGGACACTAAACAAGGTACAAAATGTGTCAAAAATATAATTGTATCCCAAAAATAGCATCCAATCAAAATGTGCTTCTTCAAGCATTTCATACAATAATGTCCCTGGATGATGTATGCGTAGGGACAACAGACAAACAGAATAAGTATTTACATTTTTGTTAACTATGTTATGACTATGGTAAATGAGCGATATAGCCAGAGACCGTAACATCTACCATACCATGTGTCTGCCGGTGGTCTCCTGTAACACATGAATCAATCAGACCCATTTATAGAGTTACTACATAATGGCCCAGGGAACATACGAGAGCCAGCGTCCATAGCCATTGACATTATCCTTTGACGCATGGGGGTCCATAACGGTGGGGCCATTCAAAGGAAAAGGACTCTGTGTTCTGGACTCGGTGGGTTCTGAGCTGAAGAATTACCCTGGTGCCTAGATAAGTGGTTTGCATTGCTAGAGGGTAAAAGTATCAATAGTAACTGTAGAAGAAGAAAACAAAAAACAGTTGAGTGAGTGTGGTATGATGTGGGTTGGTGTAAACTGTGATTACACTAATTAGTCATCATGCTATTGGTATTGACGTATAGAAACAGCAATAACCAATGTGAGCCTTGATTTTAGCTGTTGTCACAGATCAATGGCACTGCTAAAGAGGGTCTCTTTTAAATGATCAATTTATGGTATGGCATTTTATGGTAAAGTATGATAAATGATAAAAACAAAAATGATTTCAAATAATGAGCATAATGAGGGTCTTATCATGATTGTTTAATGAGAAATAATGAGCAGGTTAACATGTCTTTTTCAGCATGTTAAATCATGGCCTTCTTACCTTCCACAGCAGTTTTCAAGCACGTATGCCACTGACATCTGCACATGTCCAAACCTGCCAGGGTCACGACCTTTGAACTATACAAACACCCTGTGACCTATCTTGACCTCACATCCGACATTAGAAGTGAGGTCATGTGATTTAAGTCTGGAATACCCCCTGAATGCACAACAAGCGTGTGTGTGTGTGTGTGTGTGTGTGTGTGTGTGTGTGTGCATGAGTACACCAGGAGCAAAAAGGAAAGAATAAACAAAAAAAATGGGTGCTGATTGTGAAAGTGTCTCTGTATTCCAGACAGTATTTGTAATGTTATTTTTTTCACTAATGGGGTAATCTAACTAATTACTGTTTCCGTCCTTACAACACTGTTACCGTTACTGCGCGTTAAATGCGGTGCGTTACTATGAATTCACACAAACTGCTAGTGAGGAGAGCGGGTGGGTTATTCTCATCACTGGTGAATTCTCATCACTACTTACATCTGTATGTGCAATGTCCCCCACTGTTATCCTCCTCGGTGATTTCAACATCCACATCGACAACCCATCCAGTATCAAACAACATGTCAACCTCCCAACATACTGGATTTAATCTGCTGTACTGACATCACTCCCACTAACCTTGATGTCACTGATTTCTAGGGATGCACCGAATCCAGATTTTTAGGGTTCTGCCGAATACCAAATCCACTGGTTAAGATTCTGCCGAATCCGAACCCGAATACCGAATCCTACTCCCATCCTACTCCATTAACACTGAACACATTAATGAAGTAAACAATGTCAACATCAGTGTATTTTTCGTTTTATTTAATTTCCACTGGGAAAAAATAGGCAACTTTCTGCAAAGTAAAGTGTTTTTCTTAAAAAAAACAACAAAGAAAACAAACACAATATGTTTGGTGACTTAACTGAAATGAATGTTATTGAACATTTAATCCATAAACATGGATAATAGGCTGTTTTTTTTTCTCTCGTTTAGATCATAGGCAATGATGAGAAGTTTTCTTTCGTGCACAACTCGTATTCTTTCGGATGTTTCATACGCAAATGCTTTAACGGCGGGGATGCTGTGTATTGTTTAGGTTCCTTGCCACCACGAGACAAATCGGCATTGCAAATTGAACATGTAGCTGGACTTGAATCGCCTTCTTTTATCTGAAAGAACTGCCAAACGACACTTTTTCTGTTCACTACTTCCATTTTCGCTTTCTCGCAGCTATAGCCACTGCATTCCAACGCGCTGCTTTTTTGTAAACAGATAATTACGTCGAGCAGCGTGCAGTGAAAGCGTAGGATTCGGGTTCGGTGGAAAAAAATGCCAAGGTTCGGCAGAACCCGAAGCCCTCAAAAAAGCCCAATATTCGGCCGAAACCTAACCCGAATACTGGATTCGGTGCAACCCTACTGATTTCCCCATTCCTGACCACAAAGCAGTACTTTTTGACATTCACACCCAACTACACAAAGCCAAGGAACAACGGACCATCTCCTTCAGAAACATCAAACATATAATCACCACTGATCTCTCCACCCTGATCAGCTCCTACCCCAGCCCTCCCCCAGCATCCTCCCTGACTGACCTGGTGACTCATTACAATAACTGCCTCTCCTCTTCCCTCACCACCCTGGCTCCCTTGAAAACCCGCTCAGTCACATTCACTCACACTGCTCCCTGGTTCACCCATGAGCTCCGCCAGCTCAAAGCCACTGGCTGTCGACTAGAGGGACTTTACAAAAAGACTGAACTCACTGTACACAGGCCAATGTACTTGGACCACCTCCATCACTACAAGAACACCCTCACCACTGCCAAATCTTCATCCAACATTATCAACACTGGTACAGGTAAAAATAGAGTCCTATTCTCAACAGTCAGCCACTTACTTCAGCCTCCTAAAACCTTCCCTCCAGACATCACCGACCAGTGCACTGCCTTCTTGGACTTCTTTAGCTCTTAAATCAACACCATTCACCAACAACTGGCCTCATATTGCACCCCCTCAAACGACCCACCCTGGATGATCACCACCGGCCTAACCTCCCTTCCAATCTGGCTTCCGTCCAAAACACAGCACTGAAACAGCCCTAGTCAAAATCACCAACGACCTCCTCCGTGCAGCTGACTCTGGACTACTCACCATTCTCATTCTCCTTGACCTCAGCGCAGCATTTGACACCATCTCCCACCCTCTGCTCCTGGACTGCCTGGCTGGCATTGGGATCACTGGTGTTGCACTCTCCTGGTTCACATCATACCTCACCGACCGTCAACAATTTGTGCCATTAAGGAACCACAAGTCTCGGTGTCTGGGTGTCTCACTGGGTGTCCCCCAGGGGTCAGTCTTCCGTCACCATGGGGTCCATTTTCACTGCTACTCTGATGAGACTCAGGTCTACATCTCCTCCAAACCCACCACTGCCATCCCTCCCACCTCACTCACCACCTGCCTTGACGACATCCGGAGCTGGATGAGCAGGAACTTCCTCAATCTCAACAGCAATAAAACCGAGGTCCTGCTCATTGTCTCCAAATCCACCCTCACCAAATCACAACACACCCCAGCTCCACCCATCATCGTCGATGGATCCCCTGTACCCTTCTCCTCCCAAGTCAAGAGCCTCGGTGTCATTCTGAACAACACCCTCTCATTTGCACCCTATATTCAAAACATCACCCGGACTGCATTCTTCCACCTCCGCAACATCTCCAGACTCCGTCCATCACTGACCCAATCCAGCACCGAAATCCTGGTCCACTCATTTGTCACATCACGCATCGACTACTGCAATGCCCTCCACACTGGACTCGGCCGCCCAGATCATCACCCGCACCAAATCAGCTGACCACATCACCCCTGTTCTCATTCAATTTCACTGGCTCCCGGTACAATACCGCATCCACTACAAGAACCTCCTCCTCACCTACAAAGCTCTCCACAACCTAGCCCCCACTGACCTCCTTCACGAATACACTCCCTCCCGCTCCCTCCGCTCATCCTCTGCTGGACTATTAATCATCCCCATATCACGCCTCAGTACCATGGGTGCCCGATCCTTCAGCTGCTCAGCACCCAGGCTCTGGAACTCCCTCTCCTCACACATAAGACAGTCTGACACCATCACAACCTTCAAGTCACAACTCAAAACTCACCTGTTCAAACTGGCATACACTCCTGTGTTCCTCCTACCCCCCACACTGTCACCACCCGCAGTAACCTGAAAACCCTCTACCCCTCCACTCTCTCCTCTGCTGTTCTCTCATCACTCCCCCCCCCCCCCCCCCCCCCCCCCCGAATCTCTGCAGGCTCATAGAAAAGAGCAACGGACAGCTGAGGGGAAATGGAAGAAATCAGGTGGTGCCTCTCAGACTTCACCTCCAAAGTGTCAGCAGTCAAATCTCCATTCTACCGGAGTAAGATCAACTCCTCACTTCCTCACTCACTGCTGACTGATTTTTCCACCTACTTTACCAAGAAGGTGACGGACATCAGCAGCTCCCTTACCCCTGCTGCTACGTTCTCTAGCCCCACCTCCACAGCTATCCTCCCTCCCCCAACTCTCACCTCTGCTAGACTTGACCACTTTACCCCTCTCTCCTCCGAAGAGGTCCATCCATGTCACATCCAACCATGCAACCACCTGTCCTTTTGACCCTATCCCCTCCTCCCTTCCCCCGGCCATCTCCACCGACATCCTACCATTCATCAACACCCTCAGTAACTCTTCACTCACCTCAGGTCTTGTCCCTGCACCCTTCAAAAGTCAAACCACTCCTCAAGAAGCCAACACTGCTGACATCCAGAACTACAGACCGGTATCTCTGCTATCATTCCTTTCTAAAACCCTGGAACGTGCAGTCTCTAACCAACTCTCCTCCTACCTCTCAGAAAATGACTTGCTTGATCCCCATCAGTCTGGCTTCAAGACTGCACACTCTACAGAGATGGCCCTCCTGACGGTGACAGAATCTCTTCGTGCCACCAAAGCCTCTTCCCTCTCATTATTTGCTGGTTCTCCTCGACCTGTCTGTGGCGTTCGACACCATGAACCACCAGACCCACCTCGCCACCCTCGCTGAACTCGTCATTACTGACACTGCGCTAGCCTGGTTCACATCTTACCTTATGGATTGCACTCATCAGGTCACATGGAATGGCTTCCTGGCCAAACCCCGCTCGCTAAACACTGTCCCTCAAGGCTCAGTACTAGGATTGCTTCTGTTCTCCCTATATACCAAATCTCTAGGCTCTGTAATTGCATCACATGGCTTCTCCTATCACTGTTATGCAGATGACACCAGAGACACGATAGAAGGAGGAGACACATCACAGAAAAAATCACCCATTGAAATGCATGGGGAAACTTCATAACCAAGATGGCAGTTGTTTGCACATGTCCTGCCTCTTCTGGTGCCGTTGCTTCAATCATTTTGCAGGTCCTACACGGTCACGCTTTTTGCGACACTTGGACACATGGTCCTTAAGCAGTCAATACCAAATCAGATACAGGCAATGTTAAAGTTATGTTGTTGATCTCTTGCTTTATCCAAAATTGGGGCATGATCTGCGATAGCTGACCGTGAGCGATGACGTCTTGCTTTTAGTGCCGGTGTTGTTATGCCGTAGATGAAAAAAGTGTTGTGAAGCATTGCTCATGCGCAGTCCAAGATTACCTGTAAGAAAAAGTGCTTTAAAGACGTTAATTTGATACAAAACCACCAAACCCTTTCAGCGATTTTAGTCTGTTTTCATCCTGATTTCAAACATATGCCCCTTAGACCTCGGAAAATGGAGATACAGCTCTCCCCCTTTACATTTACATAGGGCCCTGGTCTTGCTAAGACCAAATAGATGCCCGAAAGTTCGAAAGAATGAATGCCCGAAAGAATGTTCCTCTCCTTCCCCTCCTCAGACACTCTGATTGCAACTTGTCGGGCTCGTCCATCTCCTCCTCCTCCGCCTCCGGGTCTGCCACTGGACAACAGGTACGACCTCCTGAGCCTGCAGGATTTCTCACCCTCGGGACCTGTCCATCCAGTTGGTCGTGGCTCTCACCTGTCCAGCAGCCGGGGTAAACCCCTCCAGCCTGACCTTCCCCCTACATCCCAGCCAGGAGAAACCGTGGCCCGGCGCCTCCAACACCAGCCTCAGGATCCATCCCGCCCCCGCCGCACCTCCAGGCAGCCGGTTGAGCGGCGCACCCCCTCTGTGCTGGTTGTCGGGACCTCCATGGTCAGGCACGTGGCGGTGGACGGCGGCCGGACCTTCTGCCACCCTGGAGCCGGCGTCAACGAGGTCGCATCCGCCGCCCTCAAGCTGTGTGCACAGCACAGCTCGGCCTCCACGCTGGTCCTGGAGGCCGGCATCAACGACCTCAAAAATCAACAATCGGAGGTCCTCAAACAGGACTTCGTTTCCCTCGTGGATCGCCTGCTAGACAAGGGGAAGCGGTTGATTATTTCCGGCCCGCTTCCCCCACCTCGCCATGGAGAAATGAGGAAACAAAGAAAATGAAAAGAAACTGCAGGAGTGCTGAAAGGAGATGGAGAAAAACAAAACTAACAGTTCATTATGAAATTTTACGTCAACAACTCAAAACCTACAATAATACAATCAAACAGGCAAGAATCACCCACTTCAAAAAACTAATTTCTGACTATAAAAACAACCATAAATTCCTATTCTCCACCATTGAGCTTTTAATAAACATTAATTTTAAAGGATCCCTTAGAACTACAACAGATACTCTCTGTAGGGACTTTGCAGACTACTTCAGAAGTAAAATCGATGACATCAGATCCAATCTTTTATCCCAACAGATTTTAGCTGTCATCAACCCTGGATCATTGCTTTTACCTGAGGAAACACTGGAGAGTTTTGCCCTGGTTGATGCGAGGACACTTGGTCGAGTTTTCTCCCAGGTAAACCCTACAACCTGCCTTTTAGACCCAATTCCCACACCGTTTTTTAAAACATTTTATGGATTCTTTGAGGAACAGCTTTTAAACATTGTAAATTGCTCTCTCCAGATGGGTGTCTTCCCCACCTCCTTTAAAACAGCGGTGGTGAAGCCCCTTCTGAAGAAGAGCAATTTAGACCCAGAGATTCTTAGCAATTACCGGCCTGTATCCAACTTACCATTTTTAAGTAAAATTTTAGAAAAACTGGTTTTTAACCAAGTAAATTATTTTTTAAACATAAACAACATTTTAGAGAAGCATCAGTCTGGTTTGAGGATGAACCACAGTACCGAGACAGCCCTTTTAAAGATTTTAAATGAAGAAGAAGAATTACTGATTTGATCCCGTGAGGGAAATTTGGTCTTCTGCATTTAACCCAATCGTGAATTAGTGACACACTCAGAACACAGTGATGGTGAAGCACACAGTGAGGTGAAGCACACACTTAAACCCGATGCAGTGAGCTGCCTGCAACAGCGGCGCTCGGGGAGCAGTGAAGGGTTAGGTGCCTTGCTCAAGGGTACTTCAGCCATGCGCACTGGTCGGGGTTCGAACCGGCCACCCTCCGGTTACAAATCCAAAGCCCTAACCAGTAGGCCGGCTGCCCCACAAATGATACCAGGTGCAACTTAGATAACCATAAACTAACAGTCATGGTACTACTGGATCTTACCGCCGCCTTCGATACAGTAGACCATCACATTTTATTAAACAGACTGAGGAACCTGGTCGGCCTCTCTGGTACTGTTCTTAACTGGTTTGTCTCCTACCTCACAGATCGACACTTCTTTGTAAGTATGGATACATGTTTCTCAGGAACACATGAGATCAATGTGGGGTTCCCCAAGGGTCAATTTTAGGTCCAATTCTTTTTAATCTTTACATGATTCCCCTGGAGGATGTCATCAAGAGGCACGGCATCAGCTTTCATAGTTATACTGACGATACGCAACTGTACATCGCCGTGTCTCCTGATGACACAGGGCCAATTAATGCCCTTTTAAACTGCATTTTAGATATCAAGTCATGGATGGCAGCGAATTTCCTACAGCTCAACCAGGACAAAACCGAGGTTTTAGTCATTGGTCCTGAAGGCCGGAGAGAGAAACTTTTAACAAAATTAAAAGATCTTAAACCATCCAAAACTGTAAAAAAATCTGGGCGTGATTTTTGACTCCGAGCTTAGTTTTATCCCGCATATCAAAAACATAACAAAGATAGGTTTTTACAGTCTTAAGAATATAGCCAGAGTCCGCCCGTTTCTCTGTCAGGCCAGCATGGAGGTGCTGATGCATGCTTTTATCTCTTGTCGCTTAGATTATTGTAATGCACTGCTCTCTGGTCTTCCAAAAAAGAGTATCTCTAGTCTCCAATTGCTGCAGAACTCAGCTGCACGAGTGCTGACGAGGACCAGAGGGCGGGAGCACATCACACCAGTCTTAAAATCGCGTCATTGGCTCCCCGTACGCTTCAGGATCAATTTTAAGGTTCTCTTACTCGTTTTTAAATGTCTTAAGAGTCTTGGGCCTCCTTATTTATCAGACTTACTTTTACCATATCAACCCTCACTGACCCTGAGGACCTCCAGCTCTGGCCTTTTAACCATACCACAAGTTAGATCGAAAACACACGGGGAGGCGGCTTTTAGTTATTATGGCCCCCGATTGTGGAACAGCCTGCTGAGAACCTCAGGGCCGCAGAGGCTGTTGATGTTTTTAAAAAGAGGCTGAAGACTGACCTTTTTAGTCAGGCTTTTATTTGATTTAATTGATTTCCTTTATTTCTTTTCATCAAACTTCTTATCATAATCAGTTTTTATTTTTTACTATTTTAGCTATATGTTTTAACTACATATTTTAGTTTTAGGTTTTTATTACATGTTTGAGTTACATGTTTTAGCTTCATGTCTTAGTTTTATATTTTAACTACATGTTCTAGTTATGTTTTAACTACATATTTTAGTTTTAGGTTTTTATTACATGTTTTATCTACATGTCCTAGTTATATATTTTAACTTCATTTTAACTTAATGTTTTAGCTAGATTTGATTTATTTTGTTCATTTTATACCATTTTATCTTATCTTTACTGTTTTAGTTTTAGTTTTTAGCTCCAGTGTTTCCTCATGGGGGCCTACCACGCTGGGAGCTGCTTTTGCTTGTGGCGGGACTCCGTGTAGTTGTGGGCCGGGCCCTTATCGACGTGGTAGGCCCCCCAAAGGTGGCTTTTCCTTGCCGTAGGTCTCGGTGCCTTGCCATGTCTCTCTCTAGTGTGTGCAGCGGGTCTGAGCTTGTGTGTGTGTGTGTGTGAGTGTGGGCGTGTGTGTGTGTGTGTGTGTGTGTGTGTGTGTGTGTGTGTGTGTGTGTGTGTCTGTATGTCTATGTGTCTCTCTGGGTATTGTTCTTTATTTTCTTCTTTTTTTCTTTTTTTTTTCTCTAGTCATTGTTGTTTTTAGCCTCTGTGAGGCACTTTGTGTTGCTTTTAAGTATGAAAAGTGCCATACAAATAAATAAATTTGATTTGATTTGCAACACACATTTCAGAATGCCTGTCAGACATCAGCTCATGGACAACTGTGCATCAACTCAAGCTCAATCTCGCAAAGACTGAGCTTCTCTTCATACCAGGGAAAGACTGCCCTCACAGGGACCTACTGGTCTCGGTCGAGGGCATCACAGTATGTGCCTCACCGACCGCAAGGAACCTTGGCGTAATACTCGTCAACCAACTGTCCTGCACTGCAAACATCACTGCAGTGACCCGATCCTGTAGATTTGCTCTCTACAACATCCGCAGGACCGTTCATTTCTGCCTAGACTACTGCAACACTGCAGCAATCCCCGTGTTCAACCGACACTCTCAAATTCTCCAACGTGACCCCCTTCTTCCATGACCTCCACTGGCTTCCTGTAGTGGCTTGCATCAAATTCAAGACAATGCTACTGGCCTACAAAGCCGTCAATGGAACTGCCCCTACCTACCTCCAAGCTTTAGTGAAACACCACGCCCGTGCTCGAGCACTCCGCTCAACTACCTCAGCTGGTTGACTGGTACCTCCATCACTAAAAGGAGGAAAATGCCGGCTGACAAAATCCCAACTCATGCTCTTATTTGTTGTATGTCTTGACACTTTAATCGCTCCTTGTAACTTGGCACTTAGTCAGAGATGTTGTATACTAGCAATAGTTAACCTAGCAATTGAAATGCTTGAAACTTGTTCTGGTGACTTTCTTACTGTATTAGCAGCAATTAAATGTTTCAACTTCTTTTGACAAATGTACTCTTTGTATTTCGCTTTGGATAAAAGTGTCAGCTAAATGCCCTAAATGTAAATGTAAATTATAGAGTAATTCAGTTACTACTTTTGGAACAAGTTGTGAGTATCTATAACTTATTACTTTTTTAAAGTAACGTTGCCTACACTGATTCCAGATAAGGACACATCCTCCCCAGGCCCCTCTGGAGGAAACACATGAGGAGTGTCTCTCTCTCTGTTGCATGCTGGGAGTGTGAGTGTGTGAGTTGATGTGGAGTTGCTGAGTGACTTTGCGACGTATAGATTGTTTTTTTGGTGTTGTCACTGTATCACGGTGGGGTTTTCATGAGAAGGTAAGGTGACTTTAATTCATTACTTTGTTGGTTTTTACAACAAATTTAAACTTAGTGTAGCAGTGGGAGCTCTTGTCTCCCTCTTACTCTTTGGCTCAGAGCCGGCCCATTTCTGGGGGGTGTGGCTTAAACAGCCAATCCTAATTCACAGTACTATAAGAGGGGTAGTGTGTGCTTCGGCCCTTTCCTTTCCCCTCCTATGCCGTGCGCCCCGATGAAAGCATAAAGCTCCCCTCTGAGCATCCGTAGACTCACCTATCGCTCTGAGAGGCCCTGCTGCTTTGACTCCGCTGCTGTCCAGTCCAGCCCGTCACTCTGGTGGTGCTGTCCGGTCCTGCTTTTGTGGCTGTGGGCGCTGCTCTTTGGGGCTGTCCAACAGCTGATCACAAGTCCGGCTGCATGCCCGGCCTTGAATGGCCTTGAAAGTCGGTGGCACGAATTAGTGCGGCTTTGGGCTAACGGGGTCTCATTCAGACTTTCATTCCTCAGCGTTACACATATTTCAATGGACTGTGGGGCCACATTTTCAGATATTTGTTTGTTATATGGGTTTAGTTATGCAGTGGTTTACTTGATTGACTGTTTAACTGGGTTACTGTTTGTTTGTTTCTTTGTTTCTTCGTTTTTTTGTTTTGTTATCGGTTATTGTTGTTTTGGGTTATGTTTAGTTTGTTTATGTTGGTTGTTTGTGTGCTTTAGATTATGTATATTTTGTTTACCTGAACCCTTTGTGGTACTGGCAGCTTGTATCGTCTTCATTCATTGTAATTTAGTTGCTGCCAATCCAGAGGTCAGGATATTATTGGTTATTGTTTTCTTTCTTTGATAACTGGGTTTCACTCATTGTTTTATTGTGTCCCTTTCAGGTGCTGAGAGCTGCAAGTGGTGGTCCTGGTGTCCCTGGTGGCGGTTCCCCTTCTGTGTGTGTGTGTGTGTGTGTGTATAGAGCACCCCTGATTTGTCCCCCTGTACTGCGTGGTTGTGATTTGCACAGGTGGTCCAGGTGCTCCGCTGTGGAGCCGCAGGTTCCGGGCGAGCGGCGAGCTGCTGGCAGCACTGTGGAGCGGCGAGCTGCTGGCAGCACTGTGGAGTCGCAGGCTCCGGGCGAGCTGTGGGCAGCACTGTGGAGCCGCAGGCTCCGGGCGAGCAGCGAGCTGTGGGGCCGCAGGCTCCGGGCGAGGGGCGAGCTGCTGGCAGCGCTGTCTCCAGCGTCCCACTAGTAACATTCAACCGGAAAACAACTGGGCTGCCTGAAGTCGGTACTATGCACCCTCACACACTAGAAAATAAAAGAACCATGCAGCATAACAGTGAAGTGGAAGAGAGGAGGACAAATAGTGAGGACAGTGGACAGAGAGAAGGAATGGTTAACACTCACTGCCAGGTGAGGCTGCAGATCAAACAAATAGTGTAAACATTGAAAATGATAATAGGAGTGTTTGGAAGATGATTCCATGTCACAGTTTTCTGATGTTCCATCACAGGAAGATCAGCAGTTTTATTTGGTGCAGGAGATCAGTCGCTTTCTGGATGAAACTTATGGCAGACAGTCTGTGGAGGTGACTTCTTCCCTGATACAGACAGATTCATTCATTCTGTGTTGAAGATCAGGAAAATGGTTGGTTATTAACAGCTCAGTAAACAGAAAAGATTTCGTTTGAAAAAGATATTGCCTAAACTTCGTAAAGAAAAGCGTGAAAAGGTTCCTCTGAATGTTTGAAGGATGGCTGAAGCACTGAGGGTGGTCTGGTCTCTAAAGGGTTTCACGTTTTCTCTCTGTTCTGTCTGTCTTTTTTAGATTAGATTCAACTTTATTGTCATTGTGCAGAGAACAAGTACAGGGACAATGAAATGCAGTTGGTGTTCTAACCAGAAGTGCAAATGAGCGATTAAGGTGCAGGTTGAAATGCAGATTAAGGTGCAGAGTGTGATATTGAAAAACTGGAAAAGTGGCAGTAGTGACGGTAAACAGTAAACAGTGCAAGTGGAGGTAGTGATTGTCAAGGTAGTAACGGAAAAGTAAACAGTAGCAATGTAAACAGGCTGTAAACACTGTAAACAATGTAAACAATGTACAAGTAGTGCAAGACAAGACAGTGTACAGGTGGGGCAACGGCAGTTAAGAATAAATAATACAATAAATAACATTTCCATAAATAATATGTCCAGGGGGGTGAGGTGGGGGTGAGGGGTCCGGGTATATTCAGAAGGGTGACAGCCTGAGGGAAAAAGCTTCCGCTGAACCTGCTGGTCGGGTGTCCAGGGACCTGTAGCGCTTTCCAGAGGGGAGGAGGGTAAACAGTCTATGGTTGGGGTGAGAGCTGTTCTTTGCGATGCTGCGCGCCTTATGTAGGCACCGCCTCCTCTGGTCAGCCTCAATGGAGGAGAGTGGGGAACCGGTGATTCGATTTTCACCACCCTCTGCAGTGCTTTCCGGTCCGAGGTGGAGCAGTTACCATACCACACTGTGACACAATTGGTTAGTATGCTCTCGATGGTGCTGCGGTAGAAGTTCACCAGGATCTGAGGAGACAGGTGGGCCTTTTTTAGTCTCCTCAAGAAGAAGAGGCACTGGTGAGCCTTCTTGATCAGGGCAGTGGTGTTGAGGGACCAGGATAGATTCTCAGAGAGGTGGATTCCCAGAAACTTGAAGTTGGTTACCCGCTCAACCTCCTTCCCGTTGATGTGGAGGGGGGTGTGCGTGCCACCTCTAGTTTTCCTGTAGTCCACGATGATCTCCTTGGTCTTCGTGGCGTTGAGGGACAGGTTGTTGTCGGCGCACCATGCAGCTAGGCACTGAACCTCCTCCCTGTACACTGACTCATCGTTGTTGCTGATGAGGCCTATCACCGATGTGTCGTCTGCAAACTTCACAATGGTGTTTGAACCACGTGTCGGTGTGCAGTCCTGGGTGAAGAGAGAGTACAGGAGAGGGCTCAGCACACAGCCCTACGGAACGTCAGTATTCAGGGTGAGGGTAGAGGAGCTGTGACCGTTAATCCTAACAGACTGCGGTCTGTTGGTCAGGAAGTCCAATATCCAATTGCGGAAGGAGAGGGCGATGTCCAGATCACGGAGTTTGGTGATCAGTTTGGAGGGGTCCATGGTGTTAAATGCTGAACTGAAGTCAATGAACAGCATTCTAACGTATGCATGGCTTTTTTCTGTGGGAGAGGGCGGAGTGCAGTGCCTTGGAAATGGCATCCTCTGTACTCCTATTCTGGCAGTAGGCAAATTGGAAGGGGTCCAGTGTGGGTGGTAGACAGGTTTTGATGTGACCCAGGACCAGCCTCTCGAAGCACTTTGCAATGATGGGGGTAAGCACGACTGGAAGTCATTAAGTCATTAAGGTCAACTGTAGTGAAGTGTTTGGGCACTGGCACGATGGTGGTGGATTTATAGGCACTCAGGGACAGTTGCTTGGGCTAGTGACAGGTTGAAAATGTCAGTCCAGACCTCAGTCAGCTGCTCTGCACAGGCCCTGTAGATGCGTCCGGGGACACCATCAGGACCAGCTGCCTTCCGTGGGTTAATCCTGCTCAGTGCTGCAAACACGTCGGAGGGGGAGAGTGTGAGGGGCTGGTGGCCTGCAGGGAGCACCTCTTTGATGGCCACTTCCTTGTTGTCTATGTCAAAGCGCCCATAGAAGAGGTTGAGTTCTTCAGGTAGGGAGGCGTCGCTTGATTGGGGGGTGATGTGAGCGGGTTTGTAGTCCGTGATGGCCTGGATGCCCTGCCACATGCGTCAGGGGTCAGAGTCGTTTGTGAAGTGCTCCTCGATCCTCAGCTTGTGGTTGTGTTTGGCCTCAGTGATGCCCCTCTTCTGATTAGGGAATGTGGTGATCCTTTTCTGTGTGGTGACACTGTCTGTGCTGGACCTCATACAGTCCTGAACAGAGAAGGTGTTGGCTCCGAGGAGTGCTTACTCCAGTCATGGTTTTGAAAACATTCCTGCAGTTTAGCCTTCGCCCCTTCTGGCCAGATCTTGACTGTCCTCACTGTGGGCTTCAGACTTCTGATAAGTGGGGAGTACTTTGGGAGTAGGAACAAAGAGACATGGTCTGATTGTTCTAAGTGGGGGAGGGGGATGGATTTATATGCATCGGCCACGTTAGTATAAACATGGTCTAAAGTTTTGTCTCCCCTGGTGGGGCAGGAGACATGCTGCTTAAATTTGGGGAGAACAGACTTTAAGTTTTTGTGATTGAAGTCACCCGCAACAATGAAGGCTTCATCGGGGTGTGTAGTTTTTTTGCTTGCTAATGGCAGAATGCAGTTCTTTGATCGCAAGCGTGCATCAGGGGGGATATAGCTGGCCGTAATGATAGCCGATGTGAATTCCCTTGGTAGGTAAAAGGGTCTGCATTTGACCATGAGATATTCTGCGTTCTCAGAGCAGTGGCTTTCAATGATGGAGGAATCAGTACACCAAGCATTGTTGACATAGATGCACAAACCCCCACCTTTGCTCTTACCCGAGTCAGCCGTCCGATCTGATCTGAGAACGTTGCACTCCGCTAGTTTAATAGCAATGTCCGGGACAGAAGGGTAAAGCCAAGTTTCTGTGAAAATCAGGAGATTGCGGTCCATAATCCGTTTGTTGGTGGTGATCCTCAGATGTTGTTCGTCCATTTTATTCACCAGGGATTGGACATTGGTGAGGAAGATGCTGGGAAGGGCAGTCTTGTGCGGTGCAAGGCGAAGTCTGTCCCTAAGGCCTCCCCAGCAGCCGCGGTGAATGCGTTTCTGCTGCCGCCACCTTTCAGTGCTCCTAGGCAGAGGGCCGATCGTGATTTGCCCCGCGAGTTTGCTGATCTAAGCTGTGGTCCCGAGATCGTCGATAAAGTTGACGGGATTGCGTAAACCGATGATAATAAGTTCCTGTCAGCTGTATGATGTATATGCCAAAGTGTCTTTAGTGAAAAGACTCAAAACAACCAGGTATATAACAACTAAGTTGCACTTTCTAGTCAGACCACCGGCTGCAGCATGTACACGCGCCGCCATCTTGGCAAAAAGGGACTGTCCTCTCTTTCTCTATGATATATATGGATAGTTTAAGAATAGGAACTTTAAACATGAACAAAGGGAGGGACAGGAATAAACGAGCACTGTTTGCTGAGCTCAGTAGAGTTAAGAACATATATATACTTCTTTTACAAGAGACACACAGCTCAGCGGACAATGAAACAGAGTGGAGGAGGAGCTGGAGAGGGCATGTGTTTCTCAGCCATGGTACCAACCTCAGTGCAGGTGTAGCAGTTTTGTTTTCAGAGCACCTTCAGGTAAAAGATGTTTCAGCAGGGAAGTAGAACAGGGCAGGATTCAAATGGTACAAACCACAATCAGGAATATACCTTTTGTCTTCATAAACATGTATGCTCATTACTCTGGAGCTGATCAAGCAGAATTATTTCACAAACTCAATGACAAACTCAAACAGGTTAACAATAGTTCAATCATAGTGGTAGGAGGAGATTGGAACTGCACAACAAATCCTTCAGAGGACACGAATACAACAGAGCCTCGGGATCTGTATAACAAACAGCTGTACAAGAAAGCAGAATCTATCCTGTCTGACTGGTCCCATCCTTTGCATCAATAGTTTAACTTTCTTCCATCTGGTTCACTGCTCAGACTCCCACTTGCTAAAACAAATAGATACACTGACACCTATACCTATACATACCTCCATACCTCTATAACAAGTGCAATATCTGTTAATTTAATCTGTATTTATTCAACATATTTATTTCTGTTAAATTCCTCCAGTTGTGCACTCACCTCTTGTCTCTTGTCTATATGTTTATATTGTTTATTTTTCTATTTATTTTTTTATTTTTATTTTTATTTTTATTTTTCTACTCTGTCTACTGCACTGATATGGTGATTGCTTTTTTAATTTCGTTGTACCTAGGTACAAGGACAATCAAATAATTCTGATTCTGATTCTGATACAAACATTTATTTGTGCCTACTGCCACCTCTCTTCTCAACTCAAGGAGGAAAAGGTGCCTGTGGTGTTTTGTTTTGTTTTGTTTGATTTGACTTTCTATTTATGTCATTGTTGTATTGTGCATTTTATGTTTGCTCCCGCTGCTGCACAACTAATTGCCCCATTGGGGGACAAATAAAGTTATTGATTGATTGACCATCAGCCTCCATCATATCCAGTGTAGTCTCAGGGAATGACCTCACAGATGTTTGGAGGAAACTCCACCCGGCAGTTCAACAATACTCATGGGTGAAAGAAACTGAGGGTAGAGTGAGCGCAGCCAGACTTGACAGGATTTATGTAAACAAAAGTTATAACAACAGGTTAGTCAGAGCAACAATTTAACCTGTAGGGTTCTCAGATCATCACCTAATAACATCATATATTTATTTATTCGCACCCCGTCAACGTTGTCCGTATTGGCATTTTAATGTAAGACTGATTCAGGACAGGTTTTTCTGCCTTTTTCCGACTTCTGGACTGAATGGAAATGGAGAAGGCCAGACTTTGAACATTTAACTAAGTGGTGGGAGGTGGGCAAAACACAAATAATAATTTTTGTCGGCAGTACACAGCACACACAACAGGAACAGAAAAACACAGGTTTGAGGAGTTAGAGAAGGAGATCACAACACTCAAAGATAGACTGATTAATGGGATAGACAGTAACAACAGGGCACGGGAGAACAAGAGAGAGGCTTTGGGTAGGTTTCTTCACGAAAAGGCAAAGGCAGCCTTAATCAGAACCCGAATCTCCAACATAAAAGACATTGACGCTCCAACTCGCTTCTTCTTCAAGTTGGAGAGAAGAGTGAGGGAGCACAACCAGATGATTCATCTGAAGTGTCCTAATGGGGATATATCTGACCCATCAGAGATGAGGAAGCTAGCTATAGACTTCTATGCTGGCCTGTTTAGTGCTGACAGGTGTGACTCTGACTGCCTGGCAGAGATACTGGATGGACTGCCTCAGCTGGGTGAAGCACAGTCTGCTTCACTAGAGTCCACTATCTCCTTAAATGAGATGTCTGAGGCGGTTCAGCAGCTTAGCTGCGGTTGGTCATCTGGGATAGACGGACTTCCCTCAGAGTTTTATAAAAGATTTTGGACTCTGCTTGGAAAAGACTTATATGAAGTTTTTAAAGACTGTTTAATCTCTGGGACTCTACCACTGAGCTGTACCAGGGCGTTCCTGATGCTGCTGCCAAAAAAAGGAGATCTTAGCCTCTTAAAAAACTGGAGACCGGTGTCATAGTTGTGCACAGACTATAAAATATTTGCGAAATGTCTTTCAAAGAGAGGTTCAAAGAGTGTATGGACATGATTGTGCACACCAGCCATCTTATTGTGTTCCTGGTCGCTCAATAATGGACAATTTGTTTCTAATTCGAGACATCATTGACCTGTTCAAGTTTCAGGATTTGGACGTAGGACTCTTTTCCATTGATCAAGAAAAAGCTTTTGACAGAGTCGATCATTGCTATTTGTTCAAAACTCTTGAAGCTTTTGGTTTTAGAAGGAACTTTGTCTCCTGGATAAAGTTGCTGTATTCAGGAGCCACTGTGTTGTTGAAGGTGGGGGGAGGACTGAGCCGTCCAGTCTCGGTCGAGAGAGGCATCAGACAGGGGTGTCCTCTGTCTGGCATGTCGTACGCTCTGGCCATCGAGCCCCTCCTAAACCACCTCAGACAAAGCCTTCCGGGTCTGACCTTCACAGAAGATAGGAAAGATACAGTTTAACTGTCAGCGTATGCTGATGATGTGACAGTATGTATAACTAAACAAAGTGATGTTCAGATCCTTAAGAAAAAACTTTATATGAACAGGCTTCTTCTGCGAGGGTAAATTGGTTAAAATGTGAGAGTCTTCTACTGGGAGAGTGGAGACATCAACAGAGGCTAATTTAACCGGCTGGGCTGCAGTGGAGCAGAGAAGGGATGAATTGTCTAGGTGTTTTCTTGGGAAACAATGAGTTTCAGAAAAAGACCTGGGAAGGTCTAGCTGAGAAAATCATTGCCCGGTTGTCTCGGTGGACGTGGGTCCAGCCTCAGCTGTCCTACAGGGGGAGGACCTTAGTCATTAATAATTTAACTGCTTCTATACTCATGGCACCAGTTTATGGTCATATAACCTCCAGATACACTGATTAAGGAAATCCAGAAACAACTGATTAACTTCTTCTGGGGAGGATACCACTGGACGAGATCAGCTGTGCTTTTTTTTACCTGTGTCAGAGGAGGGGCAGGGAGTAGTTGACCTTCGTAGTCGAATGACAACCTTTTGGCTCGAAACTGCGCAGCGCTTCCTCCATCATACACAGCAGCTATGGACTGTAACAGCACTATTGCTGCTTCGCAGGGTGAAGAGCCTTGGGTACGAAAAACACCTGTTCTTATTGGATCTAGCTGATGTGGACACCTCATGGACCTCCAGTTTTTATCAATCTGTCCTTCGTTCCTGGAGTACTGTTTTAAATACTAGGGGAGACTCTGCTCAACTGTATGACAAAGTGGGAGAAGAACCGTTATACCACAACCCACTGGTACAAACTAGAATGCTTCAGTTGGTCAGTGTGCAGAGAATCCTCCTAACAGCAAGGCTGACAAAGCTGGCAGATATGAGGTCAGCAGGTCAGTGCTGCCAGACTCAGTCAGGAGACTGGGGTTAAGTTGCTACGACTTCTGGAGAAGCTTCTGGAGGAGTTGATGGGTGGTCTTCCTGGATTGCTCAGGCAGGCGTTGGAGACAGAGACTGCGGAGAACCAACCAGTCAACCAGTGGCCTGAGTTTCCATCCTTGGCCATCCGTGCTGCAGTGGAGGAGCAAGATGAAGAGGATGGAACTCTGTTAACCTTTAGAACACCAGAACTATCAGACTTTTCTAAGGTGTCAAAGAAGGGTCTGTACGAAGTGACGGTAAAGGTTCTCAACAGGGCAGCTTTGGCTGGTGTAAGTACTGCACTGAACCACCTGGAACACCCGGGGAACTATGTGAGGATGCTCTTCATTGACTACAGCTCAGCCTTCAACACAATCATATATATCCTGACAGACAAACTTTCTCTCCTTGGACTATCCCCCTCCATAATCAGCTGGATTAAGGACTTTCTCACAAACTGCCCACAAACTGTCAGACTAGGCTCCCACCTCTCCTCCACCATCACGCTCAGCACAGGCTCCCCTCAGGGGTGTGTGCTGAGTCCTCTACTGTACTCTGTACTGTACACCCTCGACTGCACACCAACCCATCTCACCAACTCCATCATAAAGTTTGCTGATGACACCACTGTGGTTGGACTCATCTCAGACGGGAATGAGTCCACCTACAGAGATGAGATTGGCAAACTGACAGCATGGTATGGGGTGACTCACACTCACACTCACACTCAACACCACAAAAACAAAAGAAATAGTCCTGGACATTCGGAAGAACAACACAGACCCGGCCCCACTGCTCATAAACGGAGAGTGTGTGGAAAGGGTCAAATCATTCAAATTTCTGGGGGTTTACATCACCGACAAGCTCTCCTGGTCTGTCAACACCGCAGCAGTGGTGAAGAAGGCCCAGCAAAGACTCCACTTCCTGAGAGTACTCAGGAGAAACAACCTGAAGAAGGAACTGCTGGTGTCATTTTACAGAGCCACTGTAGAGAGCATCCTCACGTACTGCATCACAGTGTGGTACTGGGGGTGCACTGCAGCAGACAGGAGAGCACTGCAGAGAGTGATAAACACCGCCCAGAGGATCACTGGCCGCTCTCTGCCTTCACTGGACACCATAACTAGCTCTTGCTACCTCAGCAGAGCTAGAAAAATATGCATGGACTGTTTATACCCCGGTCAAAAACTGTTCAACCTGTTGCCCTCCGGTAGGCGCTACAGGATCCATAAAACACGGACAAACAGATTCAGGGACAGTTTCTACCCCAGAGCCATCCGTGCTCTGAACGGTGCATAAATCATATCCACCACCCCTGTCATCATGTGCAATAACTGTCACAACTATTGCAATTCTAATCCGACCATAAAAATGTGCAATTATCACATTATATTATATCTTGTGCAATTACCGCAAAAATAAGTGCAATTTTTAAACCCACCTAACCTACCTCAGAGCATATATGTATATATTGTGTTGTGTGTTGTGTTGTTTTAGATTGTTTATACCTTTTATATTGTCCTATATTATATTGTATCATATATATTATATATATATATATATATATATTTATATATATATATTATTTATTATATTATTTATTGGCATATACCTTAAATTTTGGACAATTATTTATATTTTTATTTATATTGAGCTTTACCGTCTTTTCGTCTGTTTGTTATACTATTAGTCTTATTATTATTCTATTTTATTTTTATTGATACACCAAGTGGAGCAGCGCTCCCAACTCCATTGTATGCACCTTCATATAATGACAATAAAGGCTTTGACTTTGACTTTGACTTGACTTGTGTCAGGGAGTCAAAGTGGGTTGACTTCTTTGCGCCAGGGTCATCTACAAGAGGCAGCTGGAGGTCCCTGTTAAAACCTCCCATAGAGAAACGCTGCACTAATCTCCGGTGGAGGGTGGTGCACGGGGCTGTGGCTACAAACAAACATGTGGCACACATAGACCACAGAGCAGCAAGTCACTGTGTTTTCTGCCAGTCTGAGGAAACGTTACAACACCTGTGGCTCAGATGTCCCAGACTGGCTCCCCTCTTTTCTCTACTTCAGCAGTGGATCGGTGGTCTAGGACAGGTTCTAGAGGACAGGCTCTTTGTCTTTGGTCCCAGATATTCTGCTGCACAAAGAAAGAATTGAAGTTTGGTTAATTTTCTGTTAGGTCAAGCTAAGACGAGCATTTGGCTCACAAGGAGAAACAAAATGAAGGGCACAGGATCTGTAGATGTTGACCTGATGTTCAGAGGTCTGGTGGCTGCACAGATTAAAGTAGAGTTCACGTTTTATAAAATGGTGTCAGACTTAGAACAATTTGTTTCTGTTTGGGCTGTAGGAGGTGTCCTGTGCAAAGTCCTTCAAGAATCACTCGTTCTAAGTTTCTGAAATATTATTTATTTTATTTTATTTTGTATTTATTGTATTTATTTTATTTATTCAATTATTTATTTTAGTTTTTTTTTTGTTTTGCTGGGGTGATGTGTTTGTTTTTGGGTTAGTTTAGTGTTGTTGTTTTTTGTTTTTACTGTGAATGAAAAATTGGATCAATAAAGGTTTTGTTAAAGGTCAAAAAGGTCTCTCTCTCTCTTGCTGTCTCTCACTGCCTCTCTTTCTTTCTCTCTCTCTCTCTCTCTCTCTCTCTCTCTCTCTCTCTCGCTGTCTCTCTGTCTTTCTTTCTCTCTCTTGCTCTGTCTCTCGTTCTGTGAATGCAGACGGACACATGTAGACATTGTGTCTCAGAACAGTCTGTGTCAGAGCCTCATGGCTCATATGAGCACCAATCGCCCGCTGTTTCCAGAGAGTCAACTTCAATGGAGCGTTAAAGAGGTTAAAACATGTAATTCCATCACATATTAAAAAACCAAGAAGAGGAACATAAAAGGGAATAATTCTTGATTTGAGAAAGCTGGCCTTATTTAATAAGCACTTCAGAGTATAAGCACTCTCTCTGACATTCTGTATTAGATTTTTTAAGTATCATGCCTAGTTAAGCTGCAATGAATAAAATGGCAATGGATTTTTAATTTAAAATAACCTGGACATAACTGTTGACAATGTTGATTAATAGTGATTTCAACAAGGATATAAATAAAATCACATCCTATAACTGACATATTCTGCAAATAAATACTATTTGCCCATTACTCTTTCTTTGTTTACAATAATCTTAATACTGTCACTCCCAAACCCTTCCACTCACACCACCCAGCCAGGCTACACTAGTTAGCATCACACAGCCGGTTGGAGTGGACAACCTGTTATTGGGATTAATCTGAAAGTCTCCCACCTGGGAAGGGATCAATCTTCCACATTCCGACTTAATGCCTGTTAAAATGATACCATTGTGTGTGTGTGTGTGTGTGTGTGTTTTGCTGAATGTGCGTGTGTGTTACAGTAAGGTGGAGGGTCAAAATTATATCTCTCTGCAGGGGCTAGCATCTCGGAGGAACAGAATCGATGAGCGAAATCCATATCAATTTATGAAAACCAATGACATATGGGTCACAAAACTAGTATTAATAAGCTGTGCTTATTGCTCAACAGGGAATACCCCCCCCCCCCCCCCCCCCATTGAAGTCAACGCTTTACAAACGAGTGCCTACAAGTCATGTTTAGGCAATCAATGTTCATGACATGAAATATATCATAAGCATTCTGTCACCACACACACACACACACACACACACACACACACACACACACACACACACACACACAGACTATATGTAGCAATATACTGAAGGATACCCCATCCCTGGCACTGTGGGGTGGGGGGCTGGGGGGGTATTGGTTGAAGGTGCAGTGGGCTCCATCTAGAGATTAAGATTCAAGATTCAAGATTAATCTGTGTATAGACTTCAAGTACCTCTCCACTACTATACTATCCTGCCTTCTTCATCTTCATTCTGACCCTTGTGTTCATTATACTCCCCCCCCCCACCCTGTCCCAAAAAATAGAAGTGAATTTCCCTCCACCGATGGCTCCCTCTGCCCCCCCTCCCTGTCTCTCTCTCTCTCTCTCTCTGTCTCTCTCTCTCTCTCTGTCTCTCTCTCTGTCTCTCTCTCTCTCTCTCTCTCTCTCTCTCTCTCTCTCTCTCTCTCTCTCTCTCTCTCCCCCTCAGTAGCTGCGTGAGGTGCAGGCAGGGGATGGGTCCTGGCAGTGTCTTTATTGGCTCGGTTATTTCCACTGCATGCTCCCCTGCTCCCCTAAGAGGATGAGGGATGGGACGGTCGACGAGAGGGGGCAGCCGGGGGCGAGATGTTGGTGGGGCCGGTGGGGGGGAGATGTTGGTGGAAAATGGTGGGATGCAGACAGGAAGGGAACGGGGATGGACGGGGGCTGGACACGCCTGTAGACTCTTCTTCTTTTCCTGCTCCTTCGTCTTCTTCAGCTTCTTCCTCTTCTTCATATTCCTCATGATCATTCTTCTTATCTTCTCTTCCTCCTCATTCTTCTTCATATTCTTCCATTACTTCTTCTCCTCCTCCTCCGTCTTCATCTTCTCGTCTTCTTTATCTTCTCCTTCCTCTTCTTCCTTGTTCCTTTTATACTTCATCTCACCTTGGTTTGACCTCTCAGATGTACTGTCAGAAGACAGAGGACCTCCATGTATGCCAGCAGTATGTGCACTCACTCCACACACACATTGACATTGTCGCATCACACATGTCATCATGTCATGGGACACACATCATGATGTCACCCACCCCAACTCTCACCCACTCTTCCATGCAGATGCAGGATCCCATTTCAAGGCTGAGTGTGGATATCAACCAGTCAATGGGGCCGGAGAGATCAGCTGCACATGCACAGAGTCGGGGGGCAGAGAGGGAAACACATGCTAACGCGCTCTCTCCAACAAGTTCCTTGTGAGGGGAATGTAGTTTGGCAGTTGTTTAGAGTGTAGATACACCGGCGCGGTGCGGGGATAAGATGCTGACAGGACGTTTTGTACTTCTGTTGCTTAGCTGACCGACACTGTGACTGAGAGGGTACACCATGGCGCCATGAATCCAATGGCTTTGTGTGTTTGTGTATGTGTGCTACTGTTTGGTGAGTGTGTGTTATATATATGTAGTGAGCATGTGTGTGTGTGTTTGTTTATAATTATGGGTATTTCTCTATGTGTGCTTGTGTGTGTGTGTGTGTGTGTGTGTGTGTGTGTGTGTGTGTGTGTGCATCTATGTGTGTTAGCATGTGTATGTGTGTTAACAAGTGTGTGTGTGTGTGTGTGTGTGTGTGTGTGTGTGTGTGTGTGTGTTTGTGTGTGTGTGTGTGTGTGTGTGTGTGTGTGTGTGTGTGTGTGTGTGTGTGTGTGTGTGTGTGTGCGTGCGTGCGTGCGTGTGTGTGTGTGTGTGTGTGTGTGTTTGCACCAGTGGGTGCATGGGTATCAGTGTGTGTCTTTGCAGTTTGCTGGTCTGGGTTATTGCTGCAGTCAGCCGCAGAGTAAAGCCGGGCGGTCCTGATGGATCCCTCCTCAGACTGCCCGTCCAGCTTGACCACACATGGAGCGCCGGCCAGACATTTAGCAGCAGAGCGGCGCCGGCCAGACATTAACCCAAGTCTAATTTGCTTGTCGTGACAGCGCAAGAAAGCACAAGATAGGGCGCAATAAAGACAAGGAATGGGGATCCATAAACCAGGCAGGGTGAACCCCCAAACAAAGACGAAAAAGACATTAAAAACAACAGCAGACAACAGAAAATAAAGCAGAGGGTGAGATAGGGTGAGGGTGGGAGGGTGGGCTGAGGGGTGGGAGGTAAAAATCGTGACCACAGACAGTACGTTATCTCGCTGCTAGAATCCGAAGGCGGGGGTTCTAAGGCTTGCGGAGCCGACGTGGCCAACTGACACATATTTCAACGACAGTACGTTTGAAACTCTCTCCCTCTGTCTCGCTGTCTCTCTGTCTCCACCCCCCCCTAACCCCCCCCCCCCCCCCCCCCCCTCTCTCTCTCTCTCTCTCTCTCTCTCTCTCTCTCTCTCTCTCTCTCTCTCTCTCTCTCTCTCTCATTATTTCCACTTGGAGGATGGGTATGGAGTGCAGAATGGGGAGAGAGGGGAGGGGGGGGAGGAATATGCTGACAGAGGCTAATGTGTGTGTGTGTGTGGGGAGGGGGGGGGGGGGGGGGGGGCAGGCTGAGAAAGAAACACACACATACAGGCCAACGTGGAAGACAGAAGACGGGGGTGGGAGGTAGAGGGAGGGTAAATAAGAGGGGGAGATCTAAACAGGAAGAATATACAGTAACAATGGAAAGATAGAGAGTTTGAGGGTGGAAACAGGAAAGGAATGGAGATGGACAGGATTGGCTAAGGAAGGTGAGAAAGCTTACAGAGCAACCCTAACAGTGGTAGTTTTCCACTGCAGTCTGGAGCGCTGTCTGTGTGGAACGAGGAACAGGAAACAGGACGGTCACGTGACCACCAGGTCATTACACTGGAGCTAATCGTACTCCTGGGATGGGGGCCACGTCTGCTCCTTCTGGATCCCATTGACTTTCTGTAGTTGCTAGCACAACTTTCTTCCAAGTTTCCTCTGAGTTTCTTCCCTTTCTCTTTCCTCTGTCCTAATAATAGCCACATAGCTTTTTGCTCAAGATGTAGGTCTGCCTACTTTTTATGAACTTTTTACATAAAACCACTGCATGTTTGCGTACAAATCTGTCCCTGTGTGTATGTTGCTAATTGTGTGTGCTGGAAATGCACGTTGGTTTGTGTGTGTGTGTGAGTGTGTGTGCATGCTACTTCCATTCAAGTGGGCATTTATGTGTACATTTCCATACATATGAGTTTGTACGCTTGCATGTGTCTATGCACGGGTCTACGGGTGCGTGTGCAAAAAAAAAAGATAAAATATTCATGCATCTGCGTGTATTTGCGTGACTTCCTTTCGCCAAAACCGGAGCGTTGTTTTCTAAAGCTACCTGTCTGCACCTGTGGAGGCCAGCGCTCAGCGTGGCGTGCCTCCACCTGAACCCAAGCCGCTACGCATCAACGCTGCTCATGGCGTCCACACACACACACACACACTCTCACACACACACACACACACACACACACACACACACTCTCACACACACACACACACACACACACACACACACACACACACACACACACACACACATTCATGCTTTCAGGGCCGGCATTTAAAAGTCATTGAAAAAAATGATATGCAGAAACTGAAATTAAATGGATGTCTTAATGTCTTCTTGATGAGTCTAAATAGCATTTCAGTTTGAAACCTTGAAGTTGTGCACGTTAGATTGATTCCGTATTTAGGTGTTGTGAATTGAGTGAGAGAAGAGAGAAGAGAGAGAGAGAGAGAGAGAGAGAGAGAGAGAGAGAGAGAGGAGAGAGAGAGAGAGAGAGAGAGAGAGAGTGATGGAGCGAGAGAGAGAGAGAGAGAGAGAGAGAGAGAGAGAGAGAGAGAGAGGAGAGAGAGAGAGAGAGAGAGAGAGAGAGAGAGAGAGAGACTGTAGAGTCTCAGGTCAGAGCGGAGGCGCGGTGGAGGCCAGGCACCAGCGCAGTAGACCGAGGGCCCCTGTGTGACTTCTTATTGATCAAGGTGTGAGTCGTCACGCTATCTGTCTTCACATGCAAAACACAACTTCAAGAGATTACAGGGACACACCTGGTATACATGGTATACACATTGCACATGGCACCACCTATTCTCTGCTCTGTCTTTTAGAGACTGTTAAGACTGTTATGTCCCTCAACACACACACACACACACACACACACACACACACACACACACACACACACACACACACACACTCACACACACACACAGATAAACACACACACACACACACACACACACACACACACACTCACACACACACACACACACACTCACACACACACAGATAAACACACTCACACACACACACACACTCACACACACACAGATAAACACACTCACACACACACACACACACTCACACACACACACACACACACACACAGATAAACACACTCACACACACACAGATAAACACACTTACACACACACACACTTACACACACACACACACACACACACACACACACACACACACACACACACACACACACACACACAGATAAACACACTCACACACACTCACACACTCACACACACACACACACACACACGCTCACACACACACACACACACACTCACACACACACAGATACACACACTCACACACACACAGATAAACACACTCACACACACACAGATAAACACACTCACACAGGGATCCACATGTAAGCAGAAAGTAGAGAAACCAGGAAGAGCCATGGACACGTGTGGATTAGCATGAAATTAACTTTGGACCTGACAGTATGAAGAAAGACCTCTGGTGGCTCTGTATCCAATTACCGTGGGTCATAAAGTACATAACACACACACACACACACACACACACACACACCACACACACACACACACACACACAAATAAACGGAACAAACAAATAAACACACACACATGCATGGCTTGTATATAACCAAACCATTATGCTCCCTCTGAATGGTACGTGTCTTTGCTGTAAGCTAAGTGCTGCGTCTGCTGTCTTTTATAGCCTCTTCTACTCAGCGGCTCCACGCAGACAAGAGAGCCTCTTTTGGCTGGAATCCGCTGCATTTAGTGGCTTAAAGCTTCTCAACGCTATTGATTTTTAGGATAGCATTTTAGCCTATCAGCAAGTGAGTTGCACACGTGCAATCATTCACCACCGCATGTCAACAAGTCTCGGTATGATGGAAAAAATACTGAAATGCTACAAGTGTG
>JAXIVH010000088.1:506827-514327 GCA_036785325.1 Urophycis tenuis | reverse complement strand
TTTCCCCTCACTCTATCTGTGTCCCCTTCTCCCTCACTCTATCTGTCCCCCCCTTTTCCCTCACTCTATCTGTCCCCCCCTTTTCCCTCACTCTATCTGTGTCCCCTTCTCCCTCACTCTATCTGTCCCCCCTTTTCCTCACTCTATCTGTCCCCTTCTCCCTCACTCTATCTGTCCCCCCTTCTCCCTCACTCTATCTGTCCCCCTTCTCTCCCTCACTCTATCTGTGTCCCCTTCTCCCTCCCTCTATCTGTGTCCCCTTCTCCCTCACTCTATCTGTGTCCCCCCTTCTCCCTCAGTCTGTCTGTGTGTCTCTCTTCATCTCTCTTCCATCTCATTTTCTCTCGTCTCCCCTTTCAGTTCTATTTCCATCTCTCTCTCTCTCTCTCTCTCTCTCTCTCTCTCTCTCTCTCTCTCTCTCTCAGGAGCTGTATTCCTCTCTCTCTCCTCTCTCTCCCACTCTCCCACAATCTCTCTGTTTTCCCAGTCTATTTCTCATTGGCAGTGTGTTTTCATTGGAGGTGTGTGTGTGTGTGTGTGTGTGGAACCAGCTGGTGTGTGCCATGCTCTGCTGCCTAGGACTGGTCGGTAACGGCCACTGTGGCCAATAGCAGCTGGACGTACATAGACATACACACACGCACACGCATACACACACACACACACACACACACACACACACACACACACACACACACACCTCCACTAAAAACTCAATGCCAATGAGAAACACACACAGACACACATGTAGATGCACGCATACACACAAGCATGTACACATATGCACACTCACACACAAGCATACGTAGGCACACACACACACACAAAACCACACACAAACTCAAGGATACGTAAGCACATACACACATGCATACATACGTACACCCGCACACACATCTGTATTCACACATATATACACACACGCACACACACACACACGCACGCACGCACGCACACACATACACACACACACACACACACACACGCACGCACACAGGGCATAGGTGCATTCACAGAGACAGCCAAAAGAATGGTGTACCAAGAGGCTGTTCCTTCCCCTTATTACCATAGTGACTCTGAGAGCGAACAAGGACAGGTGGGGAGAGAGGGAAGATACGGGGGCTTTTTGTTTTTTTCCACAGTGAAGCCTCACCAAGACAACTTGGAACAGCACCCGGCATGGTGATGAGCACCACGCCTGGTCACCCCACCCAAGCCCCTCGACGAAGACGAATGCCACAGGCTAGCAGTCCATCAATCTGTTTTCTTCTGGACTTAGAATTGAATTCTCAATTGTTTCAAAAGTAACCCCAGCCCTTCACAATTGAATGTATTGGCATGTTGGCCAGCTGGCTGCATTAGTTTAATTTCACTACACATTTAGAAAATGATTCTCATCCCTTGAGTGCACACTCACCAGACAACTGGACCACTTGGAGGAACAGTCTTGTGTGAAGGGGATACATCTCCTCAGATAAATATGATAGGCCTACCTGTGGTTGGGAGACCCATCAAATCATGCTATATCATGCTTTTTTCTTTATACTTTACTTAAATACTGTTCAATGCGTCTCCATGAGCCTCAGTGCCCAGTATAAACCCTCTAGATTGAACAATATCGACATTTCCTCTCATCTGAAATTGTTAGGCAGGCAAAATGAATCAGTGGGTGGTCATGTCAGTTTGTCATTGTAACCTAATGACTAATGAAAGCTGTTTTGCCACATCCTCACAAAAAAATAAAATAAATAAATAAATAAATAATAATAATAATAATAATAATAATAAATATATATATATATATATATATATATATATATATATATATATATACATATATATATATATTATACACGATAAATACTGTGGCAGTTTTGAACACAACCATGTGTTCCCATAATGACCAATCCTTTCAGAATTAATATCTGAACAATGGCCAGAGAACATCCCTACCATCACGACCCCCAACCAAAGCGCCTATTTTTCCAAAATGGAGGTCATTGCGATGTGACGCCGCAAAGGAAAAGCCCTATTACAAGAACAAACCTCACTTGTTCTTCGCCAGTGCCAAATGTCATTCATTGAGGTAGCGTCAATTGCAACCGCTAACTGTGAAGCTAACTCTAAATTTGATAAATATTATTAATTTGCAGAAGTCTCTACATTTAGTTTATTTTCTTATCACAGCCAAATGTTTACGGGTGTGTTCCGTTTGATTGCATTTTAATCAGTGCTGCAGCAGGGGGAGGAACCTCTGAGGTTCATGAACATTCCTCAGAATTTACAAATGCAGTTGGACTATTTGTAACTCTCATTTGTTTTGCACCCTTCTATAATGTTTGTATTCTTTGCAGGGCTCTGTATTAACCACGGCTCCCAGACAGACAGACAGACACTCTACGTATAGTAGAGTGTTAGAATATATAAATATATAATATAAACCTATGTAAATAATGTACACAAAAATATATATAAAGAAATATAAAAATATACATAAATGTAAATACATCCAGGCATACACTAACAGGTGATAGCATACACAAAGATGTAGCATGTCGGATTTTATCGTGGTAAAAAAGACCAGTTATGCATTGAGATGACCAGTTATGTAGTAAAATGACCAGTTATGCAATATGAATAATCTGTCATGCAGCAGAAACTAAGATGAAAGTGACAAATTGTATAGTTTGATAACTACAGGCAGGAATGATTTCCTATGTTGCTCTGTGGTGCATCTCGGTGAGAGGAGTCTTCTGCTGAAGGAACTCCTCCGCTGAGCCAGGGTGGAAAAGAGAGGGTGAGAGGCATAGTCTGTAGCAAGGACAGCATCCTCCTATCTGCCACGGTCGTCAGAGTGTCCAATTCGTCCCCCACTACATCACCAGCCCTCTTGATGAGTCTATTAAGTCTATTGATGTCCGCGACCCTCATCCCACTGCCCCAGCATGTGACAGCGAAGAAGATCGCACTGGCAACAACAGACTCATAGAACATCCTCAGCATCGTCTTGCAGATGTTGAAGGACCTTAGCCTCCTCAGTCGGCTTTGGCCCTTCTTGTAGACGGCCTCTGTGTTCCTGGTCCAGTCCAACTTGTTGTTGAAGTGAACCCCCAGGTACTTGTACTCTTCAATAGTGTCGACAGGAACCCCCTGGATGAACACAGGGCCCACCGGAGTTTTGGCCCTCCTTAGGTCCACAATGAGCTCCTTTGTCTTTGTTGCATTGAGCTGAAGATGGTTCAGCTCACACCAAAGTTGCCCACAACAGTCCTATACTCACCCTCGTCACCCCCTTCAATACAACCAACTATTGCGGAGTCAAAACTTCTGAAGGTGGCAGGATGAAGAGGAAGGGAGAAAGGACTGTCCCTTGTGGGGCCCCAGTGTTGCTAACCACCTTGTCAGATACACAGTTCTGTAGGCGTACAAACTGTGGTCTGCCCATCAGGTAGTCAACAATCCAGGACACCAAGGGGGCATCAACCTGCATCGCCGCCATCTTCTCACCTAGGAGACCAGGCCGTAAGGTGTTGAAAGCACTGGAGAAGTCAAAGAACATGACTCTCACAGTGCTCGCCGGCTTGTCCAGATGAGAGTAGACTTTGTTCAGCAGGTAGATGATGCAGTCCTTGACTCCCAGGCGGGGCTGGTAGGTGAACTGCAGCTGGTCCGAGAAGGGTCTGACCATTGGCCTGAGCTGCTCCAAGACAAGCCTCTCCAGGGTCTTCATGATATGTGACGTCAGAGCCACCGGTCTGTAGTCCTTGGGGCTGCTGGGATGCAGCATCTTTGGGAAAGGAACGAGGCAGGACGTCTTCCACATCATCAACACACACACACACACACACACACACCCCCGCAGAGTAATCGAACAGTAGAAGGCTAAAGCAGTCTGTTGGATGAACAACTGAATAGAATGAGGGATGTATGAGAATGAGTGAATAAATGAGTCTAAGGTTTACGCTGCAGAGACAGAGATAGAGAGGGAGAGAGAGAGGGAGAGAGAGAGGGAGAGAGAGAAACAGAGGAGTAGAGATGAGATTAAAATGGAAGGAAAGGACCAGGGCTCATAGCCTATGAGAGCAGCTGAGACCGGCAGAGGAAAGGATGAGCATGAAATGAAACAGTGGGAGCAGAAAGAAAAGGGGGGGGAGGGGCATAGAGTGAAAGATGAAGATGAAAGTGGAGAGAATGCGGGAGGGAGCGAATGAGGGAGGGATGACTGAGCAGAAGGAGGGGGAGGAACAGGGAGACACTGTTATAACAGAACGATGGGAAGAGATGGACCCGAAATGAAGATAGATAGCAGAATTTAAGGGAGCTGGACGCAGACTTGGCATGAAGGATCGGTCCACTGGAGTCAATGTATGTGTGTGTGCAGGACTACGTGTGTGTGTGTGTGTGTGTGTGTGTGTGTGTGTGTGTGTGTGTGTGTGTGTGTGTGTGTATGTGTGTGTGTGTTTGTGTGTATGTGTGTGTCTGTGTCCGTGTGTGTGTGTGTGTGTGGAGGATTACGTGTGTGTGTGTGTGTGTGTGTGTGTGTGTGTGTAAACGTACTGATGCACTGATATTTCCTTCATGCCCCTCCTCATCCCCTCTTATCCAGGCCTGGACGTCCACTCATATATAAGCAGTGGACATGCCCTGCAAACAAAGCTGACTGCTTTATTTCCTGGAACACAACATCGAAACATGCACACAGACTCACAAACACACACACACACACATACAACACACACACACACACACACATGCGCAAACAAACACACACACGCACACATGCACACACACACACACACACGCACACACACACCATACGCATCGCCTTCAAACAGAACCCAGAGGGTCACTGTCACTCAAACAGGGAGGGTTCTAATTATGGAACGCTTGTTCACAGGGCATTCCATATTAATTCACTTATTCCCTGTTCGGTCTCTGCAGAGCCAGCACTTCAGAAACAACCTAATGTATACTGTGTGTGTGTGTGTGTGTGCACATGTTTGTGTGTGTGTGTGTGTGTGTGTGTGTGTGTTCGTGCGTGCGTGCGTGCGTGCGTGCGTGTGTGTGTAAGTGCATGTGTGCACGTGCATGGCTTTGTGTGCCTATGTGCTTGTACTTTGCAAACACGTAGAGTGTGTGTTCTTTGTCATTAAAGCCTTCTTAATGTGTACACATTCAAAGAAGGAAATGACTACTTCCAAGGTCCCTCCCTGAAGTGCAGGAGAATGGACACACATGCAGTACATTACAGGCTAACATGGCGCCAGCGACGATTGTGGGTCTGTCAGCCATGATGTAACCCTGTTGTAATTCACCTGTCCCTAAAGGGCGGTACATTACACGCATTTCCATACGTGACGCTGCTCTCGACCAAAGGGGACGTATGGTCTGTCACATGCCGGGGGTCTGTGGCTCCATTAAACCAACAGATAAGTCTTGCATCAGGGAAACTTTGATCAGTGATCCACTGGTTATGTCTGCATGTTATTTGGAATCCCCGACCGACAGAGCCAACAGAAATAGGTTGTTGCAGTGATGGCCTTGAAAGGGCAAACACACCAAACTCCAAGAACAACTAAACAAAGCACCATTTTAGTATTTTCCAACAAAAGGATCTAGGAAAGAGAGATGATAAAGGATGGCTCGTTTACATGTAAATGCACCTCATGCGTATACATGTATTTCTACTTCTCATGCAGTCATTAATATAACCAGCCATCTTCTTGTAATGTATTTATATGGTGGAAAAAAAATAAAGAAAGAGTGTCTGACAAGAATAAGTGGCCACTCCGTTGTACCAGCCACTTTGGTTGGTGGAGCAAAAAGTTAATTTTCCACCCTGCTGACTGAGTGGGGAACCAGAGCAATATGTTCCTGTGTTGTGGATATGCCATTACAGATGAATGCAGGCTGTGCCATGTTTCTATAGAGACTCTGGATAAAAGCTAAACCTGAAGTCTGTCATGTAAAAACCATCACATTTGTATGACTATAATGTGTTAATACAGTTAAAAGAAAGTATCTGATCTGGGAAAATAATCAAGGAAATAAAGTATTATTGTAATTATAATCATTATTATAATAATGGATTATTTTCAATATTCTTACTGAGTCTTAATTAGAAAGTAAGTGTGTTATTTTTCAGCTGGGCTATCAATGCTGGGTATCTTTTACCTCGTGTAATTCATTTAATTCACCAGTACAGCACTTTATGAACGTTTCAAGATTCAACAGAGCTTATTTGGAAGTTGTATTATGATTTGACAACCAAATACAAAGTGCATATTAATAATACAGGTTCATCCAAACCAATCCATACTTATTTTATCATACAAAGGGACGAAAGCATTGACTATTTGTGGCCATTATACTTTGGAAGCGGTACTGTTATGTCTGTAATAAAATAACATTTGTTGGGTGTTTCTGTAACTATGGAACATTTTAATTTTGTATTTTGGCTAACATTAAGTGAATGACGTGAGTCAATAGCCAGTTGTTAGTGGAAATGCTGCCAGCTGGGTGTCACCACCACATAGGCTGAACTCTCCGCCACGGCAGACATGCAGTCATTTGGCTCTCGGTTTCATGTGATCTTAACCATAACATTGTAATGGCCACCATCATGGGGGTCTGTGCTGTCCTTTCTACCGTCTGTTCTGGATCTCACACATCACCAGGGTGAGAAGGGTGCTCGCTGATTGAGATCCATGATTAACTAAATAGCGCTGTCATCTCGAGGTCAATATGTAAAAAATAAATCCACCCTACTCAACACAGCCCATTCAGCAGAGACTAATAGAGTCTTTACACACAGACATGATACGGGGCGATACAGTTGGTTAAAGAGCTAAACAAGAAGCCGTCCATTGAATAAAAAGGCACACAGTAGCATCGCTGAAATCATCCTCTTTCTCCTGTTAATCCTAAACATTCTGGGGTTGTTCTACTAAGACACTGTACGTTTCTGTGTCAATGGACCAGTCTGAGGGCTTCTGTCTGGAACAGACTGATTGTGTCTGGTCTCTCGTTCTTCCTCAGCATCTTCTATGTGGGTCCCTGTCTGAAAGATTCTGCTTTACCTTCCTGCACTTCCCCTTCCCTTTTTTCACTTGCGCCATCTGTTCTCTCTCTCTCTCTCTCTCTCTCTCTCTCTCTCTCTCTCTCTCTCTCTCTCTCTTCTCTCTCTCTCTCTCTCTCTCTCTCTCTTCTCTCTCTCTCTCTCTCTCTCTCTCTCTCTCTCTCTCTCTCTCTCTCTCTCTCTCTCTCTCTCTCCCCCCAACCCATTCAACTCTCTGGTGTCATTTACATCTTTCTCTCCTTCTTCTAAACTTCCCACACTTCTGTTTCAGTGGACTCTCATTTGTTTTTCCCTGTTCTATAATTTTCGTATTCTTTGCAGGGCTCTGTATTAACCACCCCTCCCAAACACACACACACACACACACACACACACACACACACACACACACACACACACACACACACACACACACACCACCC
>JAXIVH010000088.1:436827-504327 GCA_036785325.1 Urophycis tenuis | reverse complement strand
AGCAGGTGACAAGGCGCCGTGGGTGGGTGGGGGTCACACCGCCAGAGATCTGGTGAAAAACGGTTAACAAAGATGGCAGCTGCAACAGCTGGGGGCGGGTGGTGGTGGTGGGGGTGAGGCTGGAGATTTGGGTGAAGACGGGGAGCAGCTGGGAATGTCGCCACGGCGCCCTTCATTAGGCAATAAGACCCCAGTGAGCCAGGGGCCAGGGGGGGGATGCTGAGCCCACGTCCGTGTTTGTCACATGCTGCAGGCCCCGCCCCCCTGCAGGCCCCGCCCCCTCAACCTGGGAGTGTCGTCAGGAGAGTGAGAGGAGAGGAGAGCGTTCTGTCATCATGTTGGATTCCTCTACATGTCTCACTGTTGGTTGCTGTTTCATTAATAGCTCTTATATCAATATAGCACACTTTTTAAGTTTTGATGAAAATAGAAACATGGCTGTCCCTCAACACAGCCATATGTCCATTCTTAGTCTAATAAACACAACTATCATCTTAATTAATGATCTGCAGCAAAAGCAATGACAAACAACGAACTTTTTAACCATGACTAATTAGGCCTCCTCTCCTTATATACATGTATACACTTTAATAAATAATAAAAAGGGCTATGTGAAGCATGTAGCGCATTTGAAGTTACCTGACTGGTCGAACTCCCACTGTTCCCTTGGAGACAGGCTAAGGTATGTACATGATGATGTGCACGCATTGCACACTACACAATCACGGTTCATAGTCACAGTACACACACAGACACGCATGCACATACACACATGTATCTCACACACATAAATACACAATAGGAAAGAAAGTGCACTACAAGTAGCAAGGAAGAGAGGGGAAAAAGGACACATAAAGAGAGAACGAGGGAGAGCGAGAGGGAGAGAGGGAGAGAGGGAGAGAGAGAGAGAGAGAGAGAGAGAGAGAGAGAGAGAGAGAGAGAGAGAGAGAGAGAGAGAGAGAGAGAGAGAGGGCGGGTGGGTGGGCAGTTTGACATTTCAAGTTCAGTTCCTACTACAGTGTGTGAAATGTCATATTGTTCAGCCAGACACATCCATCAAAGTCAGCCAGTGTTTTCTAAAGGTGGGCACGGTAACGCCACTTCCATCACTGCAACGCCGCCCCCACCGCCTCCATGTGTCACTGAGAAACCACAAGGACACGTACATGAATGTGCAGCGCTCACACTTCATCCCCATCAAACATGCAACAAAAGCACAAGCGTAAAATCAGGCAAAACATGACAATTACAACTACAACTACAAATACACACATCTGCATGTCACATGGGCACGTACAGACCCACACACACCCAATACCATCACACATTCAAATACGCACACACACACACACACACACACACACACACACACACACACACAGACACACACACACACACACACACACACACACACACACACACACACACATTTCCCCTTAAGGTTGTCAGAAAATGTCAAGAAACACATATCCAGGGCTTAGAATGCAAGTGTGTGTGTGTGTGTGTGTGTGTGTGTGTGCGTGCGTGCGTGCATGTGTGTCACTGTCTGCCAGAGAAACCCCTTGAAAAAAACATTGATAAAAAAAAACCTGGACTACCTCCGGACATCCAGCGAACAGCACTAGTTTCTGCAACCGTGGCCGGCAAGGCCTGCTCACCAGCTGGGGGCTGCAGGACTCAACCGCTACCACGGCCAGTGCCATCACCCACCCCATCATTACCCACCACCATTAACCACCACCATCACCCACCCCATCATTACCCACCACCATTACCCACCACCATCACCCACCCCATCATTACCCACCACCATTACCCACCACCATCACCCAACCCACCATTGCCCACCACCATTACCCACCACCATCACCCAACCCACCATTACCCAACCCACCATTACCCACCCCACCATTACCCACCACCATCACCCAACCCACCATTACCCACCACCATTACCCACCACCATCACCCAACACACCATTACCCACCCCACCATTACCCACCACCATTACCCACCACCATCACCCAACCCACCATTACCCACCCCACCATTACCCACCACCATCACCCACCACCATCACCCAACCCGCCATTACCCACCACCATCACCCAACCCACCATCACCCACCCCACCATTACCCACCACCATTACCCACCACCATCACCCAACCCACCATTACCCACCACCATTACCCACCACCATCACCCAACCCACCATCACCCAACCCACCATTACCCACCACCATTACCCACCACCATTACCCACCACCATCACCCACCCCACCATTACCCACCACCATCACCCACCCCACCATTACCCACCACCATTACCCACCACCATCACCCAACCCACCATTACCCACCACCATCACCCACCACCATCACCCAACCCACCATTACCCAACACCATCACCCAACCCACCATTACCCACCACCATCACCCGCCACATCACCCAACCCACCATTACCCACCACCATCACCCACCCCACCATTACCCACCACCATCACCCAACCTACCATTACCCACCACCATCACCCAACCCACCATTACCCACCACCATTACCCACCACCATCACCCAACCCACCATTACCCACCACCATCACCCAACCCACCATCACCCACCACCATTACCCACCACCATTACCCACCACCATCACCCAACCCACCATTACCCACCACCAGTACCCACCACCATCACCCACCACCATCACCCATCCCACCATTACCCACTCCACCATTACCCACCACCATCACCCACCACCATTACCCACCACCATCACCCAACCCACCACCATCACCCACCACCATTACCCACCACCACTCCCCACCACCATCACCCACCACCATCACCATCACCATCACCCACCATCACCCAACCCACGATTACCCACCCAACCATTACCCACCCCACCATTACCCATCACCATCACCCACCATCATTACCCACCACCATTACCCACCACCATTACCCACCACCATCACCCACCACCATCACCCACCCCTTGATTACCCACCACCATTACCCACCCTACCATTACCCACCACCATTACCCACCAGCATTATCCACCAACAGTACCCACCACCATTACCCACCACCATTACCCACCACCATCAACCAACCCACCATTACCCGCCACCATTACCCACCACTATCACCCACCCCACCATTACCCACCACCATTACCCACCACCATCACCCACCCCACCATTACCCACCACCATGACCCACCCCACGGCCATCACCCACCCCACCACCACCATCACCCACCACCATCACCCACCAATACCATCACCCACCACCATCACCCACCAACATCATCACCCACCACCATCACCCACCCCACGGCCATCACCCACCCCACCACCACCATCACCCACCACCATCACAAACCAACACCATCACCCACCCCACCACCACCAACACCCACCACCATCACCCACCAACACTATCACCCACCACCACCACCATCACCCACCAACACAATCACCCACCCCACCACCACCATTACCCACCACCAACATCACCCACCACCATCATCCACCAACAGCATCACCCACAACCATCACCAACCCCACCCCACCAACACCATTACCCACCCCACCACCACCATCACCCAACCCACGGCCATCACCCACCCCACCATCGCCCACCAACACCATCACCCACCCCACCACCACCATTACCCACCACCATCATCACCCTACCCACCACCAGCATCACTGACCCCACCACCACCATCACCACCACCCACCACCATCACCCACCCCACCACCACCATCACCCACCCCACCAACACCATCACCATCACCTACCACCATCACCCACCCCACCACCACCATAACCCACCCCACCACAACCACAACCCACCCCACCACCACCCATCACCATCACCCACCCCATCGCTACCATCACCCACCCCACTGCTACCATCACCCACCACCATCACCCACCACCTTCACCGACCCCACCGCTACCATCACCCACCCCACTGCCACCATCACCCACCCCACCAACACCATCACCCACCCCACTGCCACCATCACCCACCCCACCAACACCATCACCCACCCCACCACCACCATCACCATCACTCACCCCACCACCGCCACCATAACCCACCACCATCACTCACCCAACCACCGCCACCATCACCCACCCCACCACCACCATCACCCAACCCACCGCCACAATCACCCACCACCATCACCCACCCCACCAACACCACCATCACCCACCCCACCATCACCCACCCCACCACCACAATCACCCACCACCATCACCCACCCCACGACCATCACCCACCCCACCACCACCATCACCCACCCCACCACCACCCTCACCCACCATCACCCACCACTTTCACCCACCCCACCATTACCCACCACCATCACCCACCCCACCATTACCCACCACCATCACCCACCCCACGGCCATCACCCACCCCACCACCACCATCACCCACCACCATCACCCACCAATACCATCACCCACCACCATCACCCACCAACATCATCACCCACCACCATCACCCACCACACGGCCATCACCCACCCCACCACCACCATCACCCACCACCATCACAAACATACACCATCACCCACCCCACCACCACCATCACCCACCACCATCACCCACCAACACTATCACCCACCACCACCACCATCACCCACCAACACAATCACCCACCCCACCACCACCATCACCCACCCCACCACCACCATTACCCACCACCAACATCACCCACCACCATCATCCACCAACAGCATCACCCACAACCATCACCAACCCCACCACCACCATCACCCACCCCACCAACACCATTACCCACCCCACCACCACCATCACCCAACCCACGGCCATCACCCACCCCACCATCACCCACCACCATCACCCACCAACACCATCACCCACCCCACCACCACCATTACCCACCACCAGCATCACCCACCATCATCACCCTACCCACCACCAGCATCACTGACCCCACCACCACCATCACCCATCACCCATCACCACCACCCACCACCATCACCCACCCCACCACCACCATCACCCACCCCACCAACACCATCACCCACCACCATCACCATCACCCACCACCATCACCCACCCCACCACCACCACAACCCACCCCACCACCACCCATCACCATCACCCACCCCACCGCTACCATCACCCACCCCACTGCTACCATCACCCACCCCACCAACACCATCACCCACCACCATCACCCACCACCTTCACCGACCCCACTGCCATCACCCACCACCATCACCCACCCCACCAACACCATCAACCACCCCACCACCACCACCACCATCACCCACCCCACCAACACAATCACCCACCCCACCACTGCCACCATCACCCACCGCCATCACCGACCCCACCGCTACCATCACCCACCCCACTGCCACCATCACCCACCCCACCAACACCATCACCCACCCCACTGCCACCATCACCCACCCCACTGCCACCATCACCCACCCCACCAACACCATCACCCACCCCACCACCACCATCACCATCACTCACCCCACCACCGGCACCATAACCCACCACCATCACTCACCCAACCACCGCCACCATCACCCACCCCACCACCACCATCACCCAACCCACCGCCACAATCACCCACCACCATCACCCACCCCACCACACCATCACCCACCCCACCACCACAATCACCCACCACCATCACCCACCCCACGACCATCACCCACCCCACCACCACCATCGCCCACCACCATCACCCACCCCACCACCACCCTCACCCACCATCATCACCCGCCATCACCCACCCCACTGCCACCATCACCCACCACCACCGCCACCATCACACACCCCACTGCCACCATCACTCACCGCCTTCACCCACCCCACCGCCACCATCACCCACCTCCATCACCCACCCCACCACCACCATCACCCAACCCACCGCCACCATCACCCTCCGCCATCACCCACCCCACCGCCACCATTACCCACCACAATCACCCACCCCACCACCACCATCACCCACCCCACCACTGCCATCACCCACCCCACCACCACCACCCACCCCACGGCCATCATCACCCACTGCTACCACCGCCATCACCCACCCCACCCCCAATTTATTGCAAAAAGAGGAACTGCACCTGCTCTGCCCAAAGGCATCAATGTGCTTGTCTGCAGTTTGGCAGACGTCTTCAGGGCTGCCGGTGGTGGAGGAAAGAGGGGGGCGGAGAATGAAAAAGGATACAACAGAGAGAGGTAGGGAGATAGAAGAGAGGGAGGGGAGAAATATGTGGGAGGTCAGAAGATAGAGAAGGATTGAGAAAAGATACTTGAGAGAGAGAGAGAGTGAGAGAGAGAGAGGTACAGAGATAGAAAGAGAGAGGGAAAATGTTCAACTTGACTTGAGCACAGTGATTAAATCTGTTGGTGCGGTTAATCAAGTGGACAAGATGAAACAGGTGGAAGAGATGAACCACAGAGACGAGATGAACCAGGTGGACAAGATGAACCAGGTAGACGAGATGAACCACAGAGACGAGATGAACCAGGTGGACGAGATGAACCACAGAGACGAGATGAACCAGGTGGACGAGATGAACCACAGAGACGAGATGAACCAGGTGGACAAGATGAACCACGTAGATGAGATGAACCAGGTAGACAAGGTGAACCAGGTGGACAAGATGAACCAGGTGGATGAGATGAACCAGGTGGACGAGGTGAACCGGGTAGACAAGGTGAACCACGTAGACGAGGTGAACCAGGTGAATGAGATGAACCAGGTGGATGAGGTGAACCAGGTGGATGAGGTAAACCAGGTGGACGAGATGAACCAGGTGGATGAGATGAACCAGGTGGACGAGATGAACCAGGTGGATGAGGTGAACGAGGTAGACAAGGTGAACCACGTAGACGAGGTGAACCAGGTTGACGAGGTGAACCAGGTGGACAAGATGAACCAGGTGGATGAGGTGAACCAGGTGGATGAGATGAACCAGGTGGAGGAGATGAACCAGGTGGATGAGGTGAACCACCACTCAGTTTAATACGTAAGACATCCAGCTGGTGACCTTTAAAGACAAATACAACCGCTGATAAAGTGGAAAGTACACTGATTGAATTACTGTTGATTAAAAAATAAAAAGCTTGGGAGGGAACCTCATAAAGTTAACATGCAAAGACATTTGATGAATTGTCTTTGTTGTTGTTGTTGTTGTTGTTTTTAACACTGCTTTAACGTCTGACTAAATTGCACATCCCTTTTCTGGTACTTAATTGTCCGGGGTACATCAGTTACCAGGGGGGAGGTCATTATGTAAATTATTAATTCCATTACTGGTAATGGAGGCAGACCCCCTCCCAGGTGGGCCCCTGTACTTCCTTATATGGTGTGTTTCATCTATTCCTCCCACATACAAACACTTCTGGTAAACTGTGAATGGTGTCTGTAAAGGTTTCAACACTGTGTAGACTGGACACACATCCCCTTATGAAAGCTTCATTTCCGTGCGCATGTAGCAGTATGAGGGGCTGCATGCATGCTGGGGGTAGATTGATTTGCTCTAATTTGCCAATCCCTGAAGAGGGCGCCCACTATAAAAGCAGGTGGCTGTCACCGGGACACTCTCTTGCTTTGAAGCTGGAGGCACGCCCCCTGTTTGCCTCACTTCCTGTTCACTCTCCTGAGCCGGTTGCAGGTAGGTTAGCGGCTGCTGCACTGTTCGTGCTCTGGGTGGTTTTGGCGGAGGGTTACAGGAATTGATTTTATTATTATTCCTGTCAGTGGGCCCTTCCGCATCCTCACAGTCAGCTAATGGCAAGCCCTGCGCCACTGTATCTGCGCTTTTGAATATGTGTTTCCTCTGTTGCTTGTGATTTCTATGTATTAATGTAAGTTTCCTTTTTGAATACCAGAACCTCTGTTTAGCGGCATGATGGGGAAGCCGCTGTAGTTGTTCTAACCCACCTGCGGAAACGCTGCTGCTTTGCCATATTGGAATTTTGTTTTATTAAGAATTCCGAGCAGCTTTTCTCCCTACGCTGCCTCACCTCTCTGCCCACACCACCTCGCCTAGCGGGCGTTGTTCACAGGTGCATCGCTGGATAGCGGGCGTTGTTCACAGGTGCATCGCTGGATAGCGGGCGTTGTTCACAGGTGCATCGCTGGATAGCGGGCGTTGTTCACAGGTGCATCGCTGGATAGCGGGCGTTGTTCACAGGTGCATCGCTGGATAGCGGGCGTTGTTCACAGGTGCATCACTGGACAGCGGGCGGGGAGGTGTAACATTGGTATGCTTAGAGACACCCGCAGGTCGGCCTCCGCTCTGGCGCGGTCTTAATTGTATGAATGTGTAGGGGATTATTTTAGTACGACCCACCATCCCTCGAGGGTGGCTTAATTAAGTTGTACCCTTGTTCGTGTAATTGTTGATTTACCATTTATGCAACAACGTGACTGTTCTTTTGTTAGTATTATTTTTGCCAATATCGTTTAGTTACTTTTGTTCAGTTGTCACGTGATTGGTATTTTCTTTCTTCGATTGTGTTTTTTTTTGTTTACTTAGTTTGAGTTCTGTTTTGTTTACATATTTTGATCCAGTTATCTGACATATGTTTTTCAGTTCTCTTGGATTAATTGTGATGTGAATTTTTTTGTGTGTAAATATTGGATCTGTTTCGACCTCACTCTGACCGTCACTACAGTCTAAAAAGGAATGAGTACATCGTTCTGCCTATTACCGAGACCATATGGCAAAATAGTCACGCCCATGACCTCTGGAAGCAGCACGGCCTGATCTTGTAAATAGCACAGATTGCTTCCGGTTCGTCCTCTTTACATTGATCTCCTCACCGGACCAGGTAAGTTGATCTATTTCCAGAGCCTATTTTCAGATCTATTTTCAGAGCACACAGCCACAAGATCGTAACCTATGGGTACAGGCGTATTTGGGTCCCTGTGGATCAGTGTGGAATGTGTAATTAACTCTCTTACGTTAACGTGCAGTCGTGCAGATATCACTTAACGTTGGACTATAAATTGTCTTTTTTTTTTTGGATAAGCACTAGCGCACCCGAGCCGGCGGTCCGCGGCCGTGGGGTTTGTGTGAGCCCGCTAGGTTGCGTCCGCGCACGGGTGCGAGCCGCCGCTGCGCTGTTCAATTGCTGTTTGTGACCAGACACAAGGCGAGCCTTCACGACGCATTCGCGCGTGCCTACAGGCCACCTTTGCACTACGGGCAGATTGTTTAGTGCTGGTAGTATATTGTTTGAGTTAAAAAATCCCAGAGTGAAGTCTTCCTCATTTAAATCTTTGCACTACTCCACCGCTCCAGCTGGTGAGTTAGTTAAGCCAACTGGTGCATCTGTGCACTGGCGTGAGCCACTATAATTTGTATTGTTGTATTGATTGTGGTTAGCTTGTCTACTGGCATTTCTAGGTAAGTAGCCAGGAAGAGTGGAGATTATTGTTTAAAAAAAAAAAAAAAAAAGAAGTACTTATTTTGTATTGCCAATTACTATCTTCACCTGGGTAGTCAGTGTAGGTGGTTAATCAAACAGCACCCTAAAGCCACTGTTCGCAGCCGCTGGGGCAGGTGTGAGCCGGGTCAGGTGCGTTCGCACGCCCTTGCTGGCCACCAGAGCGTACTGGTTATTTGGTGTTGGGGGAAGTGCAACTTGTCAGAATGGCCCCACACCACTGCAGAGTCTGTAGCGCAGAGATGAGCGCTGACGATGGGCACAGAGAGTGCCCTGATTGCTTGGGGGCAGTCCACATGCTGGAAGACCTAGACAACCCCTGCAGTGCAGCAGTTGACCTGTCCAGGGTGGAGCGACTTCGCCGTGCCAACCAGGTGCGCAGTCACGCGCAGGAGGGCAGGGCGGAGAGGCGACGCTCACCCAGTCGGTCGCCCCGATCCCGTAAGCGTGGGCACAAGCACATGCGCAGACATTCAGAGGATCGGCAGTATGAGTCTCCCTGTAGGTCTGACGAGGAAGAGACCCCCAGGTCGGCGAAGCGCCCTGCCCCGGCTGAGGCAGCAGAGGGCGTTAGCACAGAGTCACGTCGAATCCTTGCACTCCTCCAAGGACTAGCAGAGAGGCTAAGCAGGCTGGAGGACCAGAGAGGCCCGCCATCAATACCATCAGGCCAGGAGGGTTTACCCTTATGCAGGCCCGAGAGCCGAGGTGGGCGAGAGGACAAGGCCGATGAAGATGTGTTATCTCTCCAGGCATCACAGGCCACGGAGGACACAACAGGTGGAGCTGGCTGCGGTGGTGAACCACCTATGGACTCTAGAGATGAGTCCGCAGGGGTGGGGGAAACGCCTGTTAGCTCTCTGATGTCCCGGGTGCTGAGCGCCGCTAACATCCTGGGCCTCCAGGCCCCCACACCGGACCCAGCACCTCAGGGGGGTTGTTTGCGAGGGCATCTCTCACACTAGCCCCCCACCTTCTATTCCTTTGGCAGAGGACTACACCAGGATGCTCACGTCCAGTTGGGGTAGGGCTTTGAAGCGGCCCCAGTTTAATGCAGGCTGCCGTCAGCTGGCAATGACTGCTTACCCAGCTGAAACAGGGCTTGGGGACATGCCGCCAGTGAAGGCGTCAATTGCCTCCTGGACATCGCTGGGCCCTGCCCGGGTGTCCCCTAACCCAAGTTGCCCACGTAAAGAGTGTGCAAAGACGGACCGCCTGATCACTCGCTCCTTTAATGCATCGGCACAAGCAGCCCGCACAGGCAATGCTCTAGCGATGACACTGGCGGCTCTGCGCAGGACGCTAGACCCGGAGGACGGCGATGCCATGGCCCTGGTGGAAGCTGCCCTATCAGCTCTGTGGCTTGCACAGACCTGCCAGAGGCCATCAGGACGGAGCTGCTCAATCTCCCTGTGGCACCCGGGCATGTTTTTCATCCCGAGTCCCAGGCGGTGTTGGACCGCACTGAACGTGCTGCAGCTTCTAGGGAGGCGGTCCAGCGCATATGTGGAAGAACAGTGCCAGCCGTTAACCAAGCACCAAGAGGTAGGCCCAGGCAACTGCGGCCCAGCCGGCCTTCACGGACAGCTGGTAACTTTCGGGACCAGCCTGTTCAGGCGGCAAACCAAGGCCCAGCCCGGGATCCTCATTCCAGAGGGAGACGGGGACAGAAACCGAGTAGGCGCAAGTACGCAGGCCGTGGGGCGGTGCTGCATAGCGGTCAGGGCCTGCCCATCGGATGCCCTTCCCAGTTGTCTCGAATCTCCTGGGAGGGGATCGTGCCAGACCCTTGGGTTGTGGCAACAGTAGCCCGTGGGTACCGGCTACAAAATGGTCCAAACCGCAGTGGTGATAAGGTCAGTTCAGCGGGGGGAGTGGTTTACCTCTCTGGACTTGAAGGACGCCTATTTCCATGTCCCAATCTGCCCGGAACACAGGCCATACCTCCGGTTTGCCTTCCAGGGCAGGGCCTTCCAGTTTCAGGTCCTCCCCTTCGGCCTCTCCCTGGCCCCAAGAGTTTTCAGCCGGGTGGTCTCTGCTGCACTAGCCCCACTCCAGGCACGGGGGTTGAAAGTGCTCCCGTACCTGGACGACTGGCTTATTTGCGCCCCCTCTACCCCTGAGAGCAGGTAGTGCGTGACACCAATACATTGCTGGCCCACATCCAGTTCTTGGGCTTCACAGTCAACTGGAAGAAGAGCAATGTGCAGCCCTATCAACAGGCAGAGTTCCTGGGGATTCTCTTCGATTCAGCCAGTATGAAAGGGTCTCTCACTGGTCGGAGAGCGGACAGCTTGATCGAGACCCTGAGGTATTTTCGGCTGGGCAAGCTGGTTACCGCCAACAGAGCAAAGAGGCTGCTGGGCTTGATGGCCGCAGCAGCTGTAGTAGTTCCACTTGGTCTGCTGAGGGCACGGCCCTTCCAGCACTGGTTCAATGCATTCCAACTCCACCCAAGAGACGACAGGCAGGTCAGGCTGTGTGTTTCTCAAGCTTGCATTCGGGCCCTGCGTCCTTGGATAAACAGGGAGTTCCTGCTCAGAGGTGTCCCCCTGGGGGGTCTTCCTCACAGGAGGCAGGTCATCTTGACAGATGGATCCCTAACAAAGTGGGGGGCTGTCTGGGAAGGACGTTCGGTATGGGGCATTTGGCAACCTCCGTGGACGTCAGAGCATATAAATGTCCTCGAACTGAAAGCCATTCACCTCGCCCTTCAGCGATTCCTGCCAGCGATAAAGCACAACCATGTTCTGGTGAGATCGGACAACACCTCAGCAGTGTATCATGTCAATCACCAGGGGAGGACAAAGTCCCAGAGATGCCTCCAGGTCGCGGAGGAACTACTGATGTGGGCATGGCCTCGACTTGCCTCACTAAGGGCTGTGCACATTCCAGGCGTAGCGAACGGTGCGGCCGACATGCTCTCCAGGACGGGACCACTCCCGCAGGTGGATCTGTTTGCGTCAGAGGAAACAACCCACTGCCCAGAGTGGTACTCTCTCAGGGGGCAGGGGGGCAGTTTGGGACTGGATGCTCTATCGCAAAAGTGGCCGACAGGCTTGTTGTACGCTTTTCCTCTGATCCCTCTCATCCCTCAGGTTCTGCAGAGGATCAAGGAGGGCCAACACACAGTCCTGCTGGTTGCCCCACGTTGGCCAGGGAGACCATGGTTTTCAGATCTGCTCCAGCTACTGCAGGGTCAGCCATGGCAGTTGCCGAGCAGAGCAGACCTGCTGGCACAAGCAGGCGGGCAGGTATGGCATCCGCGCCTTTGGGTTTGGCCAGTACAGAGCCCGGCACTGAGCGTTTAGACGAGTCTGTTCGGGAAACACTCAAGAACGCTAGGGCTCCATCTACTAGAGCCAGCTATGCGCTCAGATGGAGAATCTTCTCAGGCTGGTGCCAGAGTAGGGATATTTAGCCAGCAGCGGCTTGCCCTGTGCCTCACGTGCTGCGTTTCTTGCAGTCCCAGCTGGACCAAGGCAAGGCGGTTAGTATGGTAAAAGTCTACGCTTCAGCCATTTCTGCTTTCCACCAGGGCACGAACAACGGGCCTCTCGGGAGGCATCCCTTGGTGGGCCAGTTCATGAAGGGAGCGCGCCGGTTGCGTCCAGCCCGTACCCTACGGGCACCAGGCTGGGACCTCCCTATGGTTTTAGCATCACTCACTGAGGCTCCGTTTCAGCCCGCCTCTGCCTTGAAGGCAGAGCAGGAGAGGTTGCTCACTTTGTGCCCAGTGAGGGCCTTGAGAGCTTACCTGACCCATACACAGCCACTAAAGGGAGCACACTCCCAACTTTTTGTCTGCTACGGGGCAGCAAAGAGGGGCTTACCTCTGTCAAAGCAGAGGCTGTCCCATTGGTTGGTAGACGTTATTTCCCATGCCTACAGGGCAAGCGGGATGCAAGTCCCACCTGGTATAAGGGCTCATTCAACCAGGAGTATGGCAACGTCCTGGGCTGCCCTTAGGAGAGTGCCAGCTGACGACATCTGTGCAGCGGCCTTATAGTCTACGCCATGCACTTTCACAAGATTTTATAGGGTGGATGTAACTCGGCTGGTTTTGGTCGGCGATGCCGCCCTCATGTCCATGACCGAGCGAGGTTTTAACAATTAACGTTAACAATTTTAACAATACGTTCCTCGCGACCATTTCGGTATTAGTCATCCCTTTTTAGACCGTAGTGACGGTCAGAGTGAGGTCAAAACAGGTCGCAAGTTACGGATGTAACTATGGATCTGTGAGACCAAGGGATGACCGTCACTATCTTCTGTCGCTCAGAACAGCCTGAGGCGATCAAGGTAAGAGGATGAACCGGAAGCAATCTGTGCTATTTACAAGATCAGGCCGTGCTGCTTCCGGAGGTCATGGGCGTGACTATTTTGACATATGGTCTCGGTATTAGGCAGAACGATGTACTCATTCCTTTTTAGACCGTAGTGACGGTCAGAGTGAGGTCGAAACAGATCCATAGTTACATCCGTAACTTACGTTATTGTGGTTTATAGTTTATTTTTTATGGGAAACCTCTAATTACTTTTGTTCCTTTTTCCCCCTTTCAGAAGCTGAGCGCCTAAGGTGGTGGGATTGGTATCTCCTGGTGCTGGTGTCTCCATCTTGTGTGCTGTGCTGCGTACCCCTGGGTTGAGTGTTCACTGTGAGTGAGTGGTCAAGTGTGTCTGGGGTGACGATCCCTGAGATCTGTCTCCCTAGTTGGCCAAACTCCCCCACCAGTAAGCCTCAGCTCTTCACTCATTTTTCCCCTTTTCTTAACGTGAATTATATTTTACTGCTCTTTTAAATCCATATTTGTAATAAAGAATATATTTTGTTAAACGGAACGTCTCATGCTCATTGGTACAACAAACCTGAGTGCCTTCTCTGTAAAGATATTGCTTCTAATTTATATAATTAACTACATTTCCCTGGGTGCAAATTCCAGGGTGGTGTTGTATGGCTTTCCAGTAACGAGGGAATATATTATATTTTCCTCATACCCCTTTTTCTGCCCTCGCTTGCTACATGCAGATTAATTTCTCGTTTTATCGAATATCTCTGTAACTACACAGGAAACCTGTTTCGATTCTGTTCAGTCTCTTCCTGGAATTTCTGCTGATAACATAGTAGGACTGCTGGATCTGAGATCAATGGTATATTTTATTATCAATACACAACAGAGAGAATGAGAAAATCCCAAATTAAGTAAAACAAATTGAAACAACAAATGAGAAGGACGACAATGGAATGGAATGTGTTATTCCTTAACTCCTGAAGTGGTGAAGAAATGTCAGCTGCCATCACAAGTCTTCCAAAGGTCTGGAGGCGAATCATTTAGATTTCATTTCTTAGGGAATGTTTTTCTTCAGTGTCTTCATTTCAACGTGGAGCTTGCGGTGAGTGGAGGGCGGATTCCTTCACTCTCATTTCTTCATCATCAGTCCTTCATCTCACATGACTGTGGTTGCTCTGCTGAGCTTGAGAAAATCTCCAGCTGCTCAGCACCAGCCCAGGGCTGGTGAAACATCTAAAGCTCTCTGTCTTCCCACAGAGCAGGAAGGGGACGCCTTCTGTTTTCTAATCTTCATGCCCTCTGTTGCCCCGACCCCTGATCTCTGATCTCGCCCTTCCTTTTTCATCTTTTGCGTTATCGTGAAATTGATTGTGTGTCTGTGTCTTTTGCTGTCCCTCACAGTCTCCCATAATGCTTCACTTCTTTCAAAAGCATCTAATCAGAGAGAGAGAGAGAGAGAGAGAGAGAGAGAGAGAGGTAAGCAGTAGGTGGCCATTGTATGTTGGGGCGCTGGGGCACAAAAAATAAATAACAATAACAATAAAAAACAAAAACAAAAAAAAATAGGACCACAACAAGATGCCGTTAAATGTTAGCGGCCATGCTGGTGAATTGCATTATCCTCCTTCTCTAATCCATTTTCCAGGGCCCACCATACCCGGCTCGTGTCCCCAAATTAATTTAGAATTTAGCCATGACGGTACACTTTCCACGGTAGTCACGGCAACACCTGCCAGTGAGGGACACCGTATCATCAGCTCTGGGGATGAGGGGGTGTGGGAGGAGTGGGGGGGTAGTTCATTAAAATGACACACTTGGCTTACCCCCATGTCTGTCTGTCTGTCTCCATGTCTTGGCGTGAGCATCCTGGTGCACACGTCTGGCCACCATCTCGTCTCACAAACACAAACGTTGGCTAACGTTCCACACAACAACACTAACTTCCAACACGTTCAATATTTATACAATGTGTAAATATTGAAATCGCCTCCCCCAAAACCAAATTTTATAGTTTGTTATCTATCCATTGTGCTCTCTCTCTCTCTCTTTGTCTGTCTGTCTCTCTCTCTCTCTCTCTCTCTCCCCCCAGCCCCTTCTCTCTCTCTCTCTCTCTCTCTCTCTCTCTTTGTCTGTCTGTCTGTCTCTCTCTCTCTCCCCCCCAGCCCCTTCTCTCTCTCTCTCTCTCTCTCTCTTCTCTCTCTCTCTCTCTTCTGTCTCTCTCTCTCTCTCTCTCTCTCTCTCTCTCTCTCTCTCTCTCTCTCTCTCTCGTTTCTCTTTCTCGTCTCCTGTTTCTCCAGGCTCGACCCAAGCGAGTCTCACAGCATGTACAGCTCGCGGTCCGTCTGGATCTGGCCAAGGCCCCAGGGTGCTTTCAGCCTGGCTAGGTTGGGAGTAGTGGCTCTGCATGACATGTCCATTTGCAAGACTTCCACCCCCTGCCTTGCAGAGCACAACAGCCTCAGCCATCAAGCAGACAGCGAGGAAACAATGATAACTTCTCTGTTTTTCTGGGGGGGGAGGATTAGGTTATTTTGTTTTAGTTTTTAGTTCTCATCAGGGAATGGTTGGGTTCGGGCAGAGTTTGACAGCCAGAGAAAGCTATAGATGGGGATAAAGGAGAGGAAGTATTCGACAAGAAACTTTAAGATGTTACAAATCAGTACTGTCTGTTCTGTGCATCATGTCTGCTGACCGGTGTGTTGGTAATATATGCGCCATTTAAAATGGATGGACAGTAGCAAAAAATACAGAGCATGTCAGCATGTCAGGAAGCCAGTCACCAACGGTACATTTCAAGGGCCTAGACGTGTCCTTTGAACTGCGACAGCTCCGTGTGACAAAACAGCAGCAATATCTATATAATATAACTATATATATATATATATATATAATATGTCCTTCAATCATAACCAAACAAAGTGTCTCCAGATGGTAAAGAACCAGAAATAAACTGAATATTATTACATTTCAAAAACAAACATATTTCCAAGAAGGGCTTCTTCTACCAAATGTATATTAGACATTTAGGCCATATGAGGTCATATATTCAGCCCCCCGGCCAGCACCCACACGGACATTGGATTTGTGGTTTCTGTTTCACAAATGAAAAGAATGTGGTGTTTCAAGGGGGCAAAGATCTATGCCATTATTATGAGGTCCACATACACAAACAACACATTTCCTATCATTGAAAAAACAGACAGAGAGACAGAAATACTTTAATGATCCCTGAGGGAAATTGCATTCAGTTACAATACTCCAGGGGAAAAAAAAGAAGAGACAGACACCCTACGTATAGTAGTGTTAGAAAATATAAATATATAATATAAACCTATGTAAACAATGTACAAAAAATATATATAAAGAAATATAAAAATACACATAAATGTACATACATCCAGGCATATAATAAGAGGTAATAGCATACACAAAGATGTAGCATGTCAGATTTTATCGTGGTAAAAAAGACCAGTTATGCATTGAGATGACCAGTTATGTAGTAAAATTACCAGTTATGCAATATGAATAACCTGTTATGCAGCAGAAACTAAGATGAAAGTGACAAATTGTATAGTCTGATAACCACAGGCAGGAATGATTTCCTATGTCGCTCTGTGGTGCATCTCGGTGAGAGGAGTCTTCTGCTGAAGGTACTCCTCCGCTGAGCCAGGGTGGAAAAGAGAGGGTGAGAGGCATTGTCCATGATAGGGCATAGCCTGGACAGAATCCTCCTATCTGCCACGGTCATCAGAGTGTCTAATTCCTCACCCACTACATCGCCAGCCCTCTTGATGAGTCTATTAAGTCTATTGGTGTCCGTGACCCTCAACCCACTGCCCCAGCATGTGACAGCGAAGAAGATCGCAGTGGCAACAACAGACTCCTAGAACATCCTCAGCATTGTCCTGCAGATGTTGAAGGACCTTAGCCTCCTCAGAAAAAAATAGTCGGCTTTGGCCCTTCTTATAGACAGCCTCTGTGTTCCTGGTCCAGTCCAACTTGTTGTTGAAGTACACCCCCAGGTACTTGTACTCCTCAACAGTGTCGACAGGACCCCCCTGGATGAACACAGGGCCCACCGGTGTTTTGGCCCTCCTGAGGTCCACAATGAGCTCCTTTGTCTTTGCTTCATTGAGCTGAAGATGGTTCAGCTCACATCAAGAGACAAAGTTGCCGACAATAGTCCTATATTCACCCTCGTCACCCCCTTCAATACAACCAACTATTGCGGAGTCATCAGAAAACTTCTGAAGGTGGCAGGACTCAATGGACTGCAATAGCTGAAGTCTGAGGTGGAGAGGGTGAAGAGGAAGGGAGAAAGGACCGTCCCTTGTGGGGCCCCAGTGTTGCTAACCACCCTGTCAGATACACAGTTCTGTAGCTGTACAAACTGTGGTCTGCCCATCAGGTAGTCAACAATCCAGGACACCAAGGGGGCATCAACCTGCATCGCCGCCATCTTCTCACCTAGGAGACCCGGCCGTAAGGTGTTGAAAGCACTGGAGAAGTCAAAGAACACGACTCTCACAGTGCTCGCCGGCTTGTCCAGATGAGAGTAGACTTTGTTCAGCAGGTAGATGATGCAGTCCTCGACTCCCAGGTGGGGCTGGTAGGCAAACTGCAATTGGTCCGAGAAGGGTCTGACCATATGCCTAAGCTGCTCCAGGACGAGCCTCTTCAGGGTCTTCATGATATGTGATGTCAGAGCCACCGGTCTGTAGTCCTTGGGGCTGCTGGGACGCAGCATCTTTGGGACAGGAACGAGGCAGGACGTCTTCCACATCAGAGGAACCTTCATGAGGTGCAGGCTCAGGTTGAAGACATGATTGAGGCCACATCCAGTGGCCTCATCCAGAGACAAAACTCCAGAAGTGGCCAACACCTGCTATGAGTTCAACTTGGATAATGGTATTGTTTGCAGCTCTATTATTTCACTCTCCAGAGCGGCACGATTACCAGGGCAGAGCTGTGTGATGTTTGGAGTGAGAGAGGATACATCCACATGGAAGGGGTTTTCAATAAAATTGAAAATCTCCTTATGTTCAGTTACATCACTGAATCTGGACTCAAACTCACCCTTCAGTTCCTCCAAAACTTCAACAAATCCTCTGTAGCTGAAGTGCTGCTGAGAGATGGGTCACTTGTGGTTGTTGCTCTGAGTTTTGGGAAGTGGATGAGTTCTCTGTCAGGTTTCCACAGAGCAGTTATTTTGTTTTGGAATGCTCTGACTGCCCTCAGCATGTCACTTGGAATCTTGTCTCTCCCTTGGAGTTGCAAATTGAGAGCGTTCAGGTGACAGGTAATGTCAGTAAGGAGGGCCAGCTGTATGATCCAGTGTGGGTCTTTCAACTCTGGCTGATGTTTCCCCTTGCTCTCCAAGAAAGTGTTGATTTCAGGAAGGAGGCTCAGGAACCGCTCCAGCACCTTTCCACGGGACACCCATCTCACTTCACTGTGCAACACTAAATAGCTGGACTCGGTGTCATAGTCTTGAATTAAATGTCTGAACTGTCTGTGGTTTAGTGCTCTTGAAACAATGTAATTGATCACATGCACAACCCTTTGCATCACATTTTTGAATTCATTGTTTCTGAGCTTTGATACCAGTGCCTCCTGATGGATGATGCAATGGAAGCTGATGAAATTGGGAATTTTATCTCTTTTTTTCATGAGGTCAACAAGACCCTTCTCTTTGCCTCGCATGCTTGGGGCACCATCAGTTCAATCAGGAGAGACTACAAGGATGAAGAGAGACGAATAAATGCAAAGAATGATGTTTATTGTGTATAACTTTGGCGCTTAGACACCAGGGAGTAGATCAGCGTAATGGATAGATCTAGGATGAGAAGCTTGCATCCGAAGATATTCCCCCCGGGTCTAGACACTGGTGGTGGTAGGAAGAATGTGGCCTGATGAGGAACTCCTGGTTGAAGACCGGATGGGCGGTGGAGGGGTGGAGGTGGGCCGAGATTTGCTGAATGACAGCGGGATGACGGCTAGGAGAAGGAGAGCACTTTTAAATTTGACAGTTGATTACTGATTGGAGGAGGAGAGAGGTGATGGCAGACTGGGATTGGTTGATAGAAGGAGGAGGAGGAGCAAGAGGATAGCAGGAGAAGTGGGAGAAGACAAGGAGGTGTGCTTAGGGAGATAGTCTTCCTGTCTGAACTTTCGCTTAGCTTCATTTCAATCAGGAGAGACTACAAGGATGAAGAGAGACGAATAAAAAGAATGATGTTTATTGTGTATAACTTTGGCGCTTAGACACCAGGGAGTAGATCAGCCTAATGGATAGATCTAGGATGAGAAGCTTGCATCCGAAGATATTCCCCCCAAAAAAGAAAAGGTATACCTTACCTTGTAGAAGCAAAACAATCTATGAGAAAGCATAACAAACATGGTTAAGATACATTACATGAATTAAAACTAGAAAGAATTGGATGAAAATGGAGTGATAAATAGAATGAATGAGGAACGGGAGATTAACGATGAAAATGACAAACTGTAATGCTATGCAGTGGACAGGGTAAAGAGGCCGCAATGCTATGCGGTGGAGCGAGTGGAGGGACTGCAAGCTTATTCAGCGAATGGGGAACGAGTGTGCAAATGCTATGCAGCGAACGGGGTGAGAGATGCAATGCTATATAGCGGACAGGGTTGAGAGACTGCAATACTATGCAGCTGACAGGGTGAGAGACTGCAATGCTATGCAGCGGACAGGGTTGAGAGACTGCAATGCTATGCAGCGGACAGGGTTGAGAGACTGCAATGCTATGCAGCGGACAGGGTTGAGAGACTGCAATGCTATGCAGCGGACAGGGTGAGAGACTGCAATGCTATGCAGCGGACAGGGTGAGAGACTGCAATGCTATGCAGCGGACAGGGTTGAGAGACTGCAATGCTATGCAGCGGACAGGGTTGAGAGACTGCAATGCTATGCAGCGGACAGGGTGAGAGACTGCAATGCTATGCAGCGGACAGGGTTGAGAGACTGCAATGCTATGCAGCGGACAGGGTTGAGAGACTGCAATGCTATGCAGCGGACAGGGTGAGAGACTGCAATGCTATGCAGCGGACAGGGTGAGAGACTGTAATGCTATACAGCGGACAGGGTGAGAGACTGCAATGCTATGCAGCGGACAGGGTTGAGAGACTGCAATGCTATGCAGCGGACAGGGTTGAGAGACTGCAATGCTATGCAGCGGACAGGGTGAGAGACTGCAATGCTATGCAGCGGACAGGGTTGAGAGACTGCAATGCTATGCAGCGGACAGGGTTGAGAGACTGCAATGCTATGCAGCGGACAGGGTTGAGAGACTGCAATGCTATGCAGCTAACAGGGTGAAGACTGTAATACTATGCAGTGGACAGGATTGAAAGACTGCAATGCTATGCAGCGAACAGTGTGAAAGACTGCGATTCTATGCAGCGGACAGGGTTGAGAAATTGCAATACTAACCACTATATTGCAACCACTGAATTGAGATACCACCACCAGAGATATGCACGCTTACCGAATAGCTAAGGCTTCAGTGATCTTTGGGCAGCCAATATGGAGTGGGAGTCTGGACGAATGTAGGATGCGTAAGCCGAGGAAGACCAGCGTCCCATTTGCTGGAGAGAAGCAGAAGAGATGCCTTGCATGGCAGCTGAGGTGGCCGCCCCTATCCTAAAGGAGTGGCCTGAAAACTGATGAGATGGGAGATTGCACTGCTGGAGAACCTTACGTAAATGCTGCATAAACCAGTTTTGAGACATAGGGTTGTTACTGGGTGTTATAAAGAGAGGTGATGAATCGGGAGAGAATCTGAGCCGAATGTATTTAACCATTAATTTATAAGGGCAAAAGTGGGACCTGGTGCGAGCAATGACGATGCTGCAAGATCCCTTACCTTTAGAGCGTTTGAGGAACAAACAATAATGAGAAGGGTGAAAGGTTAAATCAGCAAAGCTGATATCTTTGTTAGAATCAAATACATTTGAGAAGGAAGTGAATTCGCTAATCCTCAAAAAACCGTAAAAGGCTAATAGAAAAACACTAGATAAGAGAGAATCTGTGTATGGAGAAAACAAGCCCTTGCAAAGGACATTTAACATGTTGTGCAGAACGTCCAAAGTAATAGGGCGTCTGTTATCCTGCACTTGGGGGAAGCATTTACGAATTCCCTTCAGTAATAACTTGATCGAAGGGTTAGCGAACAAGCTGGGAAATGAGGGATCATCACATCTTACATTGAATTGAATCCCTGCAATAAGGCCCCGAGTGTACTGAGGCTTAAAATGACGGACATCTGTACAGTAGGTGATAAAGGCACAGACAGTTTTTATGAGGACAGGTTTTAAGGGGATGTTTAGAGATGAACAGAAAGTGGCAAATGTAACCCAAGCAAAATCATATGATTTTAAAGTAGAAGCAGCAAGACCCTTCCTCATGTAAACCCTAGCAGATTCTAGGTAGTTTTGTAGGGGAGCAACTAATACGGGCCTAACTTGTTCAGGGGAGGAATAGGCGTAGCATGTTTGCGGGACTCCGGGCAGTGCTTCCGAAAGACCTGAAAGTTAAAGCGGGACAGAGAGTCAGCGACGATGTTGTAATGACAGGGAACGTGGCGAGCAGTGATGATGAAATTGCGATGAACGCCAGCCGCGTGATGCGACGCATAAAAGGCATGATGGCCCCGCAGGAGGAGTGCCCTTTATTAATGATGTCGACCACCGCTTTGCTGTCGCAGAGTACTGCGATTCATTTCCTTTGCCAGAGATGGCCCCAGATGTGGCAGGCTACTGCGATGGGGAAGATCTCATGAAGAGCAGAGGAAAGTTCATGCTTAAGAAGCTCGGGAGGCCAGTGGTCGGCGAACCACTGCCTTGAAGAACCCCCCAAAACCTGCGGATGGAACTACATCCGTGAAAACTGAATGGAGTCGGACGAGTGCACGATGTTGTCATAGAAAAATGAACGCCGTTCCATTTTTTTTTTTTTTTTTTTTAGAAGAAGTGACCAGAACTTCAGATCGGAACGACACCCATCATCGAGTGTTACTTGGACCTGCAAATTTTGAGACATAAGTAGAGTTAATGGAAGAAACAACCCCCACACGGAAACCTTGAGACAGACCAGTTAGAAAATGATTAGTAAAACAGAGTCTGGATGACGTGATAGTTCTGCAGCCAGGGCCTGGACATTTATTGGTGTAGAGGAATATTCCTTTAAGATGTGTGAGAGCCGCGCCGGTTCGCTTGGCGAGCGCGAGCCAGGCGAGCGGGGATCAGGCGGGGACACACAGATCTGGGGTGCGCGTCTTTGCACGCGCTGCAAACGTGAAGAAAGATACAGTTGGGGTAAGTGCAAATGTTCTCATTGAAATTATTGCAGATAGGTTTACTGTTAAAGAGTTCCATCTTTCTGCCGCGGCTGTCTGTTGCGTTGCCGGTTGCTGGAGGAACAGAGTGGAGACCTGGAGTGAAAGGGGGCGGGGCCGGAGGGAGAAAGGGCAGCCGGGGACACAGCGATTCATAATGCCCTATATTACCGCATGTGTGACAGGTAACTGCCTGGGACCCCCCGATGATCATAAGGAGAATCTCTGAGTCTAAGATGGACCAGTTTAAGCGAATGTTGGACTGAGCGATGTGCAGTGCTGCCTTGCTGGAAAAGGCTTTGTGGTACTGATAGAAAAAGTTTCTCCCGTACCTGAGATTTAAATCACCGATCAGTGCCAGGTAAGCGTCCAGCTCGACCCTCCTGTCGGGAAAAACGGAGCACACCACGTCCCTAAAGATCCCGAAAGCTACGAGAAATTCGCTGATCGGGAGATCTCTGAGCAGCCGAGGATCGGCTGAACGAATGACGGAGTTACCGATGTCTGAGGAGGAGATTTTCCTATCGCACTCTGGTGACGGGAGAATGAGGCTAACCAAGTTGACGTCTTTCCCTTGCAGGATTTTCTGCCTTAGCCGGGGTGAGATGTTGGCTGTAAAGGGAATATACGGCCTACCTTGTGAGGGTGCGGGGATTGCGGATGCCAGTGAGTGGGACTGGGGCATTGCTGAGGTGCTTGCGGTTGGCAGAGGGTGAGGTTGGGGTAGTGCTTGGTCCTGAAGATTTTCTAATAGCTGCAGACGAGAATCGATGCCCTGGACTGACCTGACCAGAGACTGCAGAGTGGAAAGCACCGCGTCCTGGGGAGCCGGAGGTGCGAAGCTGACGGTGGCCATGGGAGAAGCGGCGTGAATGGGCGCAGGATGAGGTGGAGCAGGAGCGGCACCGAAAGTGCCAGCGGGAGAAGAAGCAGCTGCGGCGGTACTAATGCCGCGGGTGGAGTAAGCAGGAAGCCGGCGTGAAGATGTCCCCGTCTTTTGGCGAGGTGGATCGGACTTCCTGGTCCTCTTACGGCCGCGCTGGGCCACAGCAGAGTGTGCGGTCTCCCCTGCAGAGACTGGGGAAGCCGTAGCGGAATCGCTGAAAACGATCAGACTTGCCAGTTCCTGAAGCTGGGACAACCCGAGTCCAGGAGCTGGATTGATCCCTTGGGCCCTGAGATTGGACAGGAGAGACTGATGTTCCGACTGCGATGAGGTGAGGCGAGCGCTCCTGCGTTGGGAAGACGTAGACGGAGCTACCTCCAGTAGAAGCTCGCCGCTCGGATCGAGACGCAAGAGGGGATAATTGAATTCGTCATCCGACATGATCAGGCGGGCGAGGAAGATCAGGAAGCAGCAGAGGTAAGAGAGAACAACGCCATGCGAGTACGATTGCCGAGATTTGCTGAATGACAGCGGGATGACGGCTAGGAGAAGGAGAGCACTTTTAAATTTGACAGTTGATTACTGATTGGAGGAGGAGAGAGGTGATGGCAGACTGGGATTGGTTGATAGAAGGAGGAGGAGGAGCAAGAGGATAGCAGGAGAAGTGGGAGGAGACAAGGAGGTGTGCTTAGGGAGATAGTCTTCCTGTCTGAACTTTCGCTTAGCTTCATTACACACACTTGCAAGTTTGGACCAGCTGAGATGATTTTCCTCAAAAAATACCAAAAGTACATTCAGAATATCCTCACCTCTTGTTTGGCCATGGAGTGGTAGTAAGCACAACATTTCCTCTGGAAAAGAGTTTTCTTTTGGGAACCTCACCCAAATGCACAGCTGAGCAACATCGGTAACGTCTGTGCTTTCGTACACTGTGATGCTGAAACAAGGTGCGGCCCACAGATCAACCAACAACTGGACATGCAAGTCCTTTCTGATGTCTTCAGTCCGCCTCATTATTGTTGAATCAGACAATTGTAATCCTTTTATTTGTTTAAGGATCGCTTCCTTGTTGTCAAAGTCAGTGAACAATATTTCTGCTGAGGCCAAAAGGTGGTCTTTTTCTATTTCTGAGTCTGAGAATGTTTTTTCGGCCCATGCCAAAATCCCAGCTATCTCAAAAGATGCCTCTGTTAAACGCTCTGCAGTGGAGGTTGTCCTGTGGATAAGATTTTGCTGCTCACAAAGTGAAGCAGTGAGCTGTGCTATTTTATTCTTTCTTATTTCACTGCCAGGCAGATAACTTTCATTGAAATTTCGATGCACAGTTTTGAAATGGCGCTATAAGTTGCTTCGTTTGAAACAGCCGTGGGTTTGTTTGCATATTAAGCACAGAGGGTTCATGCCATGAAGAATAAATAAGAATTCGCCTGTCCACTTTCCTTGAAATTTCCTGTGCTCATCTTGTATGCGTCGTACCTTTTGTTTTTTACTGGGTACACCCGACGTTTGCCTGCTCGTCCCCTCTCTGGCATCTTCATGCTAATTTTCAGTTGGTTTTTGTGCTGGGTTTTGCCCTTTTTTAATTAAAACTGATCCATTGCGCCTGCATCTCATGCTGGCTAACTGAGCTAGCGTGCACTGCGGTCAAGTGTGACGGTGTTGTAAACAATGCCATAAGGCTGCGTTGCCAGGTTTAACAGTGCCCCCTTTAGGAAACACCATTAAGCCTTAATTAATACTTGATAAAAATACTTAATACTACAAAAACGCAAACATCCGCATTAAGTATAATGCAGATGTTTGCGTTTTTGTAGTGTAGTGTTCACTGTTTATTTATGTAGCACATTTGAAAAAAAATATTGGCTGTGTTACCAGACTGTTATAAGCTACTGTACTATGTGAGTGCGAGCCACCAATTAAAGCTTGACGAGCCGCATGTGGCTCGCGAGCTGTGCAATGAGTATCTCTGCACTAGAGAATACCTAACCCTGTAGAATACACAAACACTCACTGTGCTGACGTCAGCCAGATGAATAGCCAGGGCAAAAGTTTGGGTTTGACCCGGTTATCAGACGCAACAAAAATTCCAGCGATGAAAAGCACATAGAGAGCAGGTTCAGGATGCTTTCCACTAATTATCAAAAACCTTAAACAGCACGTTTACGGTTTAGCATCACTTAAAAGAGAGTAACCCTGGTAATCCACCATAATAAGGGCCTCGCCTCCAAAGAGATGCATCCAGAAATTAATAAATAGTAATCCCTTGTAGAGAAGATAATTAATGCACTTCCTTGTACAACAGGATGTGTTTCAAGGTGAGTGAAGTGAGAACAGATTTAAAAGCCAGTACACAGATGCAGACATATATGGGCAGACAGACAGACAGACAGACAGACAGACAGACAGACAGACAGACAGACAGACAGGCAAGCAGTAAAGAAGGGAGAGTTAAAGACAGTTCAAGGTCAAGGAATGGCTGTGTTCTGGTTTCAAGGTTCTGATCTGACATTGGGATATAAAAAAAAAGGAAAAGCCATGACCATGATATTACCAATGTTGTCTGACCCAAAGAGTGCTGCCATGCTAGCTCCAATACATTGGCCTTTCTGTTATGAACTGTCCACACTAGTCTGTGTGAAGATGAAATAACCACCAACATGGATGTTGAGACTTGCATGATCTACATATACTTCAAATGTACACTTCAAATTCAGAATCTTTCAGATATCCTGCTCTGGTTGTTGGTAATTTAAAGTCCAACTGGAATAAAAAAGACACTCTGTTATCCCACATCCATCAAGTACAAGGTAACACGTCTGTTATGTCCTCATCATGGCAACATGACTCATAAAAACAGGCAATCTGTGCACTTCTGCACTTGTTACATACATTTCTTGTCTGTCATCCACGACTGGCCCAATATACGGGTCCATTTGCAGTGATTAAGACATATTTGCTGTATAAATTGGAGACACTTAAAAAGCCTGGACTTCAAACTTGCACTAAAACATTGATGGCTTCATGGGAAACAAACTTTACTTTGGGCGAGAGACCTGAATGTAAAACCACTCGCTCTAATTGGGGCATTAACAGAAGTCTCACTCTCTTCACTCAGAGGGAAGTCAGAAGGAGTTGATGCATTTGGATATCTCTGTTTTCTCCCCCTCACTGCTGAGCTGGGCTGTACCTATAATTGAAGTTATATAAGTACACTTATTTAGTCAATCTATGGGGGGGTTCTCTCCCTCCCCCGGTAGAGGGATGTTCAAGAGACAACATGCTGGTGTTGACAGCTGAAAGAAAAAAGTCATGAATAATTGAGGGTTTGGAGGAAATCTCTGATAGTGGAAGCTTCACTCAGTATTAAGTGTTTTCAGTTATGACTGCAGTGAAGCGGAATATGACGGGGCGGAGGCAGTGAGACAGGGCACAAGAATCAACCTACCAACCCCAAACACCAGTACAATGCAATAATATAGTAACATGCAGTTCATTAGAATCATAAATCCATTCATATTTTGAAAAATCTTCAGACGTACTTGACATGTATGCATACATTACACACACACACACACACACAAACACACACACACACACACACACACACACACACACACACACACACACACACACACAAACTCACAATTAAAGTTCCAGCCATTTACATAAAAACACACAATTAACTAAATATCTCCAACTGCATACAATTAGTGCAGTAGTGATTGTTGATGGAGGAGGAGGAGGAGGAGAGGAGAGGGGAGGAGAGGAAAGGAGAGGAGAGGAGAGGGGAGGAGAGGAGGGGGGAGCTGGAAAACAAGAGATGAGATGCATCTATTCCTGTCTCCCAGTGGGTAGTCTTGGCCATTTGTGAAGTGGTGCTTTGAAAGGGATAAAAAAAATGTTTCCTGGCCCCAGGAGGAACACACAAGGGTCCCTGAACGCATCTCGCTTTTATCCATGTCCTCGTGGCCTGGCTCCAGGGCAGCACCGTGCCGTGGCTTCTCAGGGAGCAGAGACTGGATAGAGCGTTTAGAGATGACTCAAGTGTTTTATCTGATTACCAACTGTGTTGTTCTGAAGGACAGAGGCAAAGAGCCTCGCCTCTTCTTCCCCTGTTAAGTGTATCATGACGGCCAAAGGGAGGTACAGGCAGAGAGAGGGAACAGAAGAACGGATCGGACAGAACGCCTGGGAGCACGACTGATGGCCACAGTCGTCAGACCCCCCCCCCCCCACACACACACAAACAGCCACATATGGATTATATGCATTATAGCCTTTTCTGATATAAAATAAACGCAGAGACGCAAACGCCTTTCGGTGGCGTGCCGTGGTGCTGAGCCTCTCCATCACATCACATAGCCTTCATGTCATCATGTTCTTCCCACTCCCATTTACATCATCCAACCTTTGCATAACCGTACGCACCAAGGCACACGCCTGCATTAGCGTGTTTGCCATGACGACGTGTTCGCCATGACAACGGCGGGTCAGGAAATAGAGGCGAAGGGGTTTCTCACTTGTGGCAGCTCTCTCTCTCTCTCTCTCTCTCTCTCTCTCTCTCTCTCTCTCCGCCAACACCGGCGTTGTCAGGCTCATGAAGCCAGCGGATCGACTGGGTGGTCTCATTAACCCCCGGCCAACGATACGGGCGCCATGACTCCTCCACTTCCCTGTCAGAAAGGAAAAGACTCCCATGTCCACTGGAGACACCTGGGGGGGCCTGGATCTTCCGGGTGTGATTTCCTTGACTTGTCAGGGTTTATTTTTCAGTCATTAGGGTTGGATTTGGGATGAGTGGCTGTCTGTTGAAGTGCTACTGAGACATGGCCACACCACACACCTGTGTCCAGGCCTGGAGCGTTGCCTGTCCAGAGGATATCCATTTGCGGCTAAATGCATGGTGCCATGACAGTTGAAGAATGCTTTGTGGGGTATGGCTCAGAAGAGCCAAAAGACAACAGAATGAGCCTCCACACAACTCAGGAGGATATTCTGTCCAAAGTGTCCCACCCCAGCCGACCGCTCCACCCCCCTCAGCGCTCCCTGTTCAGCCCAACGCTATGGCCAGAATGTGGATTAGGGGATGGCATGAGTGCGTTTTGGACGGTCCACCAATGGCCATTGTGTAAGGGCAATCTCACTGGAGCAGCCCGTCTGTTTGCTCCTGTTTTCCAAAACGCTTGAGCCCATTGCTGTAATTCTGGCACCGAGCTTGATGGGCCAGCAGCCCAGTGCCACAGTGGTAAGGCCTGAGACTTACCCCAAACACACACACACACACACACACACATGCTCACACACACACACACTCTCTCACACACTCTCTCACATACACACTCTCACACACACACACACATGCTCACACACACACACAGACACACACTCTCTCTCTCTCTCACACACACACACACACTCTCTCTCTCTCACACACACACACACACACATGCTCACACACACACACACATGCTCACACACACACACACACACACACAGACACACACACATACACACTCACACACACACTCTCTCTCTCTCACACACACACACACACATACTCACACACATACTCACACACACTCACACACACACACACTCTCACACACACATACACACACACTCACACACACACTCTCTCTCTCTCTCACACACACACATACACACACACACGCTCTCACACACACATACACACACAGACTCACACACACACACACACACACACACACTCTCTCTCTCTCTCTCTCTCTCTCTCTCTCTCTCACACACACACACATACTCACACACACACACTCTCTCTCTCTCTCTCTCACACACACACAGACTCACACACACTCTCTCTCTCTCTCTCACACACACATACACACACTCTCACACACACATACACACATAGACTCACACACACACACTCTCTCTCTCTCTCTCACACACACACACACACACAGACACACACACACACAAACACACCCACACACACTCACACACACACACACATACTCACACACATACACACACAGACTCACACACACACACTCTCTCTCACACACACACACACACTTACTCTCTCTCTCTCACACACACACACACACACACTCACACACATACACACACACACTCTCACACACACATACACACACAGACTCACACACACACACACACACACACACACACACACACACACGGAGAATGCAGTGTGGCTCGTGGCTGGAGGGGTACCAAGTGGCAAGTTAGATTTTGTCGGGAGTACTTGGAGGCGGGCTTTGATGGTAAAGATGAGAACATCCTCGCCGATCGACGCGTTTGAGTAGATGGTGTGAGACAGGGATTGATCTACAAATGACAAGCATGCGAGTTTTCCTCGAAGTATGAGGCCTTTCCAGTGCTGCGCGCTTTGTGTGCGCTTCATGGAGAGGATGACAGCTCTTGCCGTTGTTAATGGTAACTCGCGACGCTCTTGGCTGAGCTCATAAGTTGCGAGAGGGTAAATGAGTGGGTCCGCAATGATATCTGTGAGTGCGATTGTTGCGCTGTCCGTCCTTGCCCACTTAAGTCGTAGTCCAGTTTGATGGCATAAGTCGTTAAGGTCAAGCCAGTCCGACCCACCTCCAAATCCCGCTGCTCTGTTGTCCAATTTCCCGTTGCTCTTGACTTTAAATCCCATAAACTGCTCGTTGTTCTCTTTGGCAAATGGAAATTTCCGTTTTCCAAGGTGTTGAATTAATGATGCACGGGCCATCTCTCTCACGGTCGGATCGCTGTTGTTGGGTATATAGGTGGCTTGTTCTAGTGGCAGTGTATATCAACTCGATGTTTGAGACACCCAGACCGCCTTCCCTCCGGGACAGGAAGATCTTGTCCCTGGTCGAGTGGGTGTTGATCCCGACCCACTACCTTACCTGCCGCACAGTTTTGTCATTTAGCTCTTTCTGTGTGGTTTGTGGAATGTGGAGATTGGCGAACAGGTGCTGGACTTTGGCCAAGGCTATTTCTCTAATGGCCTGCAGTTTAAACATGGTTGGTAAAGGGCTGATATCAATGAGGTTAGGGTGAGCTCTGTCAGCTGTTCTTCCCAGCTGCCTGCAATATAGAATTTGTGGCCTAGATGTGGATACATTTCATGGCGTGAGTACACTCTCATTGGTTCTTGAAGTATTGTAAATGATGGTGGTTTGTCTGATTTTGATGAATACCAGTGGTTTCCTCCGCTGCGCCGCTCATAGAAGACGGCACACTTTGCTTGTTTCACCTCCAGTCTAGACCATATCAAGTACATCTCCGTACGACTAAGCATCTGTTGGATGACACACTCCTGTTTTGATGCAATCTGTACATCATTGGCATACCCTTGGACTGGGTTGGGAGAGCGCACCCCTGCCGGCGCACACTGTCGTTCTCAGCCATCTCATCAGGATTGGGTCAGTTAAATTGTTCTTGCAAATTACTTGAAGAAAAGAAGTTCTGTATATATCAACAATGATATCTGTAAAGGCTTGGGGAAGATATATCTCCTTCAGTGCGTGTATCATGACACTGTGTAGTAGAGTGCCGAATGCATCCCTAAAGTCCAAGACACTGCATAAAACTTAATGGAGTCATGCTTGAAATCATCAATCCCCGTCTTTAAGCAGAAGACGTGTTCATTCATCCCCTAACGGCTGATGTAGGCCTTTTGACTTGAGGAGAGTATTTTGTTTTCTTCAAGCCATGGTAGAATGCGGGCAAGTAGGCATTTTGTAAAAACTTTATAGATTTTCGGCAACAATGAAATGTCTCTCCATGTCGACGGATCATCGGGGATGTGGTCTTTTTTAGGGATTCTATGTATTAGAGCCCCTTTCCATGATTCTGGAACTTTACCATTTAGTAGGCATATATTGAAGACGTGTGTGAGGGTCGGGCACGAGACTTGTATCATGGCTTTAAATGTCTCGTAGGTTACTCTGTCGGAGCCACTCACTTTATTGTTTGGAAGGGAGGTTATGACTTGTTCTATCTCTGCTTCTGTGAAGGCCTGCGAATGAAGCTCGACATCTACTGGGCCAGTCGTGACATGGGATTGCCACGGTGGGTCCTGTAGTGGAGCGTGATCTACTTCGCTGCATTTATCTGTATAATATTTTTGGACAAGATCCACATTAGATACGGCAGGGATTGGGCTTGGGTATGTGCTGCTGTTAAGAATTATGTGTATTGCTTTTGATCTCCTTTGCTGCCATAGGTAAAATAGTTTGTTTCTTCCCACCTGTGTTCGGTGCTGACGTTCTTCGCCTCCATACACACACTCACTCACACACACATTTTAACTTATTTATTCATGTCCACAATTCATAATAAATGTACATAAGGACATAAATGTTACAGATACAAAACATTGCTAAGGCATGATCCATCAATGTGGGTCTGATGACAGTTCAAACAGCAGATTATGGATACACACAACACCTTCTCCAGATGTGTTGTTTCACCCTTGCTTTTGTAAAGCCAACTATCCTGAGACCCCTAATGACAAGCCTATGCACATGGCCCAGGCTGCCAAAAATAAGTACCAGATATTGACATTTGTAGCCAAGGCCAGATATTTGTTGTACAAGAGGATGATACTTTACCAGCTTTGTTAAGTAAGCCTCCTCTAGACATGAATCAAAACAGCATCCTCCTTCCAGAATGAACACATTTCTACTGTTCTCATCAATGATCATAATATCAGGCCTTGTGGCATTTAAATTAGAGAACACAGACATTTCTGTAGTGCATCTGGAAAACATTTCTTTTGATATGCATTGACACTGTTGGAGAAAATAAGGATGGTAGAGTCTCTGATATAATGTCCACAATTCTATTATGTCTGGAAACAAAGACCTTTGTAAACATGACAGCCGTTTAATAAGTGTGACATGGATTCAATGACTTGCTCTTGTCCATGATGAATGCATAGTGGTGAGTGAGAATGAGGGTACCAGATTGACAGGTTTAACTTTGTTGGGTATACCAGGAGCCTTTTTAACTGTGAAAATTTGTATATCTTCATCAATAGATGAATTGTGAAAAATGGTATGTGATATGGAGTGGTCTGCAAAAAGGATACAAGCTAGTTTTCCTTGGACTTTGAGTCCCCTCCAATGTCGCTGATGCTGCTGGTGTTTGATTGACAGCAGAGACGCGGCTGTTTCCAGGAGGAACTGAGTAGCGCAGGCCGTCTTCCAGTACTGTTGCGGTCACAGTGATGTTTTTATCCTTAATCATTATATCCGCAATGTGTGTGGTATCGACTTTAGAAAGCTGGGTTCCGATTCTCGGGCGAGGGGGACTTTGCGCTTCCCAAGATCAAGAAAAAGGGAAGCACGGTTATCGTCATTGTTGAGCATGTTTAATAAATGTGACAGCCTAGTGGTGATATAAGTCCACTCGAAGTCTGGAACTCCTAAGCCCCCCTCACGTCTGCTATGATGAATGACGTTCACTGTCTGAACGGTTTTGTTGTTTAAGTCCTGTAAGACCTTTCGTGATATATGCACATTGGCGAAAAAGTGTTGCACTTTTGATAGAACCATCTGCCTGATGGCATCTATTTTCATGAGCAGTGGCAAGGGGGATGCGTCAATTTTTTGCAACCTTGTGGTGTATGCAGTACTTATGTCTTGTATTTGATGCTCCCAGTCACCAGCAACAGCAGGATTCGTGTCGGTAATATAACCTATTATTTTCCATTGATTTTGAATTGTGGGTCACGGTCCGATTTTGACCAGTACCACCTGTTTCCTCCGCTCCTCCTTTCGTAAAGCACTGCACATTTTGACTCCTTTACTTCGAGACCCGACCACTCAAGGAAGGCATCAGTCTTGCATAGCATGTTATGTATGATGTTCTCCTGACGTGACAACATTTGCACATCATCAGCGAATGCTTGCACAGGGTTTGGGGAGATGCTTTCAGATGGAGTGCACTGACGCATCCAATCCAGCCACTGGTTAATGGCTAAAATGAAGTTCACTGCGCTCCACGGACAACCGGTTTTAATGCCAAGGCGCAAGGGTATTTGTTCTTTGAGCTGGACACCGCAAATTACCTGGATAAAGGAGCTTTTGTACACGTCTTTAATTATGTCGGTGTACACTTGGGGCAGGTGTATTTCCTCCAGGGCCTTTATCATGATGTTGTGTGGGAGCGTTCCAAACGCATCGTGGAAGTCCAAAAAAACAGAATAAATTTGGTGCTCTCATGTTTAAAATCATCTATGGGCGTTTTTAAACAAAACACATGTTCATTCATCCCTTGCCTCTCTATATAGGCCTTTTGTTTAGTGGACAAGATGTTTGCATCCACCAGCCAGGGAAGGATACGAATGCATTTCATGAACACTTTGTAAATTGTTGGTAGCAGGGAAATATCCCTCAAAGTGCTGGGGTCATTCGGCACATTATCTTTCTTGGCTATTCTATAAATTAGTGCTCCTTTCCATGATTCGGGAACACGTCTATTAATGAGACAAGTGTTGACAGTAGTGACACACACTCACACTCACACCCACACTCACACACACACACTCCTCCCCTTAAAGGCTGGGTTATGCTTCATTTATGCTTCCGCGTTGACGCAACGCTGGGGGGTTACGGACCCTTTAGGTCCCCTTTGCGTCCAACGCAAGGGCCTGACGTGCACCTCCCAAAAATCCTAGACGCGCGTCGAGGCGACGCAACCCGAACGCAGCGGCTTTGGCTGTGATTTGTCCGCAAACTACATCCGCTGGAGATCGCTTTTCCGGTTTCCACTCGTAAACACCACTACGGTGTGATAAATGCTTCGACTGATTGGCGACAACATATATATAATATAGCTGCAAGCAGCAATGAGGGGGTCAAGCTGGGCTGCGGAGCTGCTGGGCTGAAACTTCTGGCTATCTTGAGTCTATGTAGCAAGTTTGGTGTTGATACGTGAAAGTGTTGCTAATTATAGTGCCCCTGGTGGTCAAACATCGCTAAATCTGTTGGGCATCCTCAGGATGGGATCCCGAGTCCATGTACCAAGTTTGGTTTCCATACATGAAAGTGTCGCTGAGATATGGATTTACTTCCTGTTTGAACTGATGGTGGTGCTAGAGCGTTCAATGTAGAGGCACAAAAATGATGTGAGTGATTGGAAAGTTATGCAGCAAAGAGCTGTGAGCATTGTAATCTGTACGCACTTTAATGAACTTAAATTCAAATTCGCATGTCCAATATTGAACTGATGGAGGCGCTCGAGCGTTCAATGCATTGGCACACTAATTGATGTGAGTGATTGTGACGTTATGCAGCACAGAGTTGTAAGCAAAGTAAGCAGCATGCATTTCAAAGAATTCACATGCATAAATGCATGTTAAATATTGAACTACTGGTGGCGCTAGAGCGTTCAATGCAGAGCCATGAAAATTGGTGTGAGTGATTGGGACAGTGTCTTGACTCCAGGTACCAAGTTTGGTTACGCTAAGTCATTGCATCTGTGAGATGACAGCCCACTTCCTGTTTGGCGGCTTCTCCGCCATTTTCGATTGCCTCTCAAGGGGGAATAAATTTGAAATTGAAAAATCTTTGAAATAACTTTTGTGCGGCTTGATCTGAAGATCATCTGTGTCAAGTTTCGAGCGAATCAAACAAACTTTGTGACCTGTGAAGATTTTTAAAGCTTTCTGACATAATCCAATATGGCGGATGTCCAACATGGCCGAAAGTGACGGGCCATGTATCATTGAACTCAGGTTGATGCAATGATCACAACGCTACCTCATTTGTGAAAATCACATGCACAAGTCAAGGTCCACGTCACGGATGCATTTCCAAATTTCACCCATTGGTGGCGCTAGAGTGTTGGGCATAGAGGTCTGTTAATTGGTGAGAGTGATCATGGGACTGTCCCGAATCTGTGCGCTGAATTTCATAATGTTTTGGCCAAATTTTGACCCATTGGTGGCGCTAGACGGCTGGGTTTAGAGGTCCGTAAATCAGTGTGAGTGGTCAGTAAAGTGGTCCGAAACTTTCAGCCAAATTTCAGCACTTTTTACCAAGGTGTTCTATGGGCTGCCATATACTTCAATGGCGAGAAAGTATAATAATATTAAGAAAACATAGAATCACTCTAGGTTGTCTCGCAGCTTCGCTACTTGACCCCCAATAAATTTTGCCTTCATTTCTGTAAACTTTTTTTTTACTCGCTAGTAATCCGTATGTAATGACCAGAATGATCATTCCGGTCGCCCTCTACCGGTGTGGCATTGAATTGCATTTCTACACGTAAACCCCACGCAGAACCATCACAGGCTCATACCTGCGTCCGAGCAACTGCGTGGCCATTGTGTGATCAGTATGTAATCCCTACGCGGAAGCAGAACCCAGCCTTAAGTCATCAGCGGACAGGCACATTCATGCCATTGACATGCGGACGACAACATCAGTGGCGCCGCCGGCCTGTGGGCTGGACTGTTTTACTTTGAGGAGGTGACGCCCAGTACTGGAGTTGTAAAAAGAAATCAGGAGGGATGGTGTATTTTAATGTAATTTGTGCTGATGAAAGTGCATAAGGTGAGAGACCAACGGTGTACCATTATTACTCTAAAACAACATGCATGCTATGGATATTACGTGTCTGATACTCCCTCAATAACAAAATTCTAAAACTGTTGGCCTACATTGCTTTGAAAGGATGAATCTCCAGGTTTAGCCTCATTCATTAATTTAAATAAATGTTTTTGTAATTGCACAGTTTCGCTATTATGCTAAATATCAGCAACATATCACCTGTAGTATGTAGCAGCCTTCCATTGGCAACTACTACAGCAATCATAATGATAAAATGCCATTTGATTGATTTTTGGTGAATATTTTAAACTAGTAATTGCATACTGTTTAACTATAATACAAGATATCAGCAAAAATGCACATGAGATAATAGAAGCCTATCATTGGCAACTACTACAGCTAGCAGAATGAGAAAATGTATTTTTATTGATTTGTGGTGATTTATTTCTTGAAACAATTTCATGGTAAAGTCAATGCCACCAGTCTGTGGGGTGTAATTTGTAGACGGCTGGCCCATAGAGGGCGATAGGGCACTGCCCCCCCTTGACCCACAATAAATAAATACATTAAAAAAATATAAAACTAATAACAATAAATTATACAAATTGTTAATATTTTTGTGTTTGAAATATGACTGTACCCAGTAATATGTGTAAAATATGTTAGAAAATCATCTGTGCAAGATGTATGCTTTTCCTACACGTCCCGTGTCCCATGCTTCAACAGCTCTGGGGCGATGGAGAAATCGCCCCAAGGAGGCGGGTCTGTGTAACTGTTTAGCCAATTACTAATTTAAGATGTGAAAGCATGACATAAAATTTGGCCAATCAGCGTCCTCAAATCCAAGCCGATATGGGCGATAACTTTATCGCCCCAAGCGAGCGAATGCAGGGGCAAGTCTGTATATAGTTGTATACAGTTGTATATAGTTGAACTTAGTATTTTTTAGTCCTTAATTTTCACTACCTATTAATCTGCTGATTATTTTCTTGATTGTTTGGTATATAAAATGTTTACTGTAATTTCATAGAGCCCAAAGTGACTACAAATTCATTTTCAAATGAAAACAATGGAAAGCTTGTGTTTGTGAAATGTTGTTTATGTTTTGTGTTAGAATGCCTCAACTTTTTAATATTGGCATTAAATAATTATTGACTATTTCAGGGAGCACTCATTTCCTGTAGTTTGTGTTCAATGTATTGGGATGTTTACTGAAATTGACTGAATTTGGCACAGCCCCACCAAGAATATTCTTCACCAGCCGCCACAGGGAAGTGCTGTTTTTGTCCGTTTTCGCAAGGATATCGACAGCAACAACTAATGTCGTTGTGATTTTTGTCAATACGGTGTCATAAACTGTCCTCAACATACTACACCCGTAATGTAGTCAAATTGTGTTGAGGAATCCGACGCGGGGTAAGTCAAAACCGAATATCCGGCGAATATCAAACCTGCTGCTAACTTTGACCCACTGGCCTTCGTCACCTGTGACTTCAATTCAGTCACCTGTGCAGCGCTGCTCTGCCACTGACGTCAATTCAGTCATTTGCGTCATTGAATGCGCTCATGCCTCTTGCCCACAGTATTTTACTCAATATAAGCAACAACTTAATGTTGAAATAGTGGTAATATTTCCACATTCAAATAACAGGGGATGGGAAGGGGGGGATGGCCGTTTCAGAAGGAGGATGAGTTTGTGAGTTTCTTTATTTCAGGGGGGATGCCATCCCCCTCATCCCCCCTCAACTCGAGCACTGACGCCTGCCGTGTCCACGCCATCCCTGAGGGGGTTCAACAGACAGGCCAGGGTTGCTCTCACGAAAGCCCTCTCTTCTTTGAAGTGTTCCTCTTACCTCTCTAACCAGTCGACTCAGGGAGGGCTACTTTGTGTTGTCCCTGGGTGCCCTTGTCTTTCCCCTTCGTTCAATATGTGTGTCCCCTGTCGTCTGAGAACATGTCAGCCACTAAAGGAGACAGACTCATGCAGCAGCCATCAAACCAATGGATTTCCACTGTTCCACGTTCCTGAGAGCAGATGGCCCCTGGATGTCTGCAACACAACGTAACACAACGTAACACCACACTACACAACGTATTGTGACTCCACAGAACTAAACAAACCACTTCACTTTTCTTTTTTCGACAAATCTGTCGTAAACCGGTGACATTCTATGCCACTGGTTTACATTTCAACAAAACACACTATACAGTGGTTGCCTCGAAAGTGTTTGGAATTTTAACTTTTCCAGCATCGAAAAATATTTTAATTTTTTTTTTTAATTCCTTTGGAAGTAAACATACTATTGTCTGTTGTTGAATGTGTGGCTGTTTATTTTGGCTGGACATCTTTTCTTGTTGAGGCTGTGCATGTCAGCCATCAGGCTGTTTCCTCAAGCAATCAGGGATTGAGACTGCGGTGACTATAAATATTCTCACTTTTTATTTAACTCTCTGCATCTTCCTCCTGAACCCAATGGTCACTGTCACATGAAAGAGCAGAATGTGCGTCTCATGTTATAGAACTCAGCATGAACTCATAACCATAATAATAATCATAATAATAATAACGCCAACCATAACAACACCAACAATAATAATAATAATAATAATAATAATAATAATAATAACTGACATTTATATAGCGCCTTTCACGGGACCCAAGGACACTTAACATAAGAAGGACAAACAAGAACAAAAAAACAAAAGACACAGGTGACACAGTTGGGTGACAGCGTTAAGACCGCAGGCCTTGTGAAATAGGTACGTTTTCAGGTGCCTTTTGAAAGTGCCCATGGAAGCGGTGTCTCAGATCTCAGCCAGGATAGAGTCCAGAGAGTGGGAGCTACCATTGAAAGCTCTGTCGCCGAAGGTCCGTCGGCTGGTGCGGGGGGTGATGAGTAGGCCCGTGTCAGAGGACCGCAGATTCTGGGATGGAGTATAGAGGTGGAGGAGGACGGTCAGGTACGGAGGTGCAAGTTGATGGAGGGATTTATAGGTGAGGGGGAGGATCTTGTAGGAGATGCGGGACTTGACCGGAAGCCAGTGAAGGTGCATGAGGGAGTGGGTGATGTGCTGCCAGGGCTCGTTGCGGGTGAGAACCCTGGCAGCTGAGTTCTGTACATACTGGAGCCTGTCCAGGGCTTTGCTGAGCACCCCAGACAGAACTGGGGTAATAATCCAGCCGAGAGGTGACGAAGGCATGGATGAGGGTCTCTGCCATGGAGTCAGAGAGTGATGGTCGGAGCCTGGAGATGTTTTTGAGGTGGTTGAAGGCAGATTTGGTGAGGGATTTGATGAGTGGAATGAGAGGGAGGAGTCCAGGATAACATTGAGGATTTCTGAGGAAGGGCGGATGGAGCAGCCATCACTGTCCAAAAGAAGATCTTCAACCTTCTAGAGCAGTGCCTTGGAAGCCACAACCATGAGCTCTGTTTTGTTGCTGTCGAGTAATAAGATCATCTTAAGGATGGCCACTTTGAATAGAAGCAGTTGACGTTGACCTCTGCTGCTGGTAAAATGCTTGTGAGTATTTTACTCCATGCTGTGTGTGTGTGTGTGTGTGTGTGTGTGTTTATCTTTATCAGATGCATCTCCAGGAAATACAATATGGCCGCCACCACTCCCGCATGGCCATTGGTAATGACCGCCACCACCACAACAACAACAACCAACAAGAAACAACAATTCCCTCCATAACTTTGGCAATGTCACTGTGCCACTGTGTGTGTGTGTGTGTGGTGTGTGTGTGTGTTTGTGTGTGTGAGTGTGTGTGTGTGTGTGTGTGTGAGTGTGAGTGTGAGTGTGTGTGTGTGTGTGTGTGTGTGTGTGTGTGTGTGTGTGTGTGTGTGTGTGTGTGTGGGGAGGGGGGGGGGGGGGGGGGGGGGGGGGGGGGGGTGATAAGAGGGTTCCATCCTGATTTCGTCCTCGTTCCTCAGTACCCTCACCTCTCTTAACCCTGCCTTGTTAATGCCCCACCGCTCCCTGGGGTAACTGGTGGCGACAGTCCATCCTTCATCATCATCTGCCGTCCTCACCGCTCAGGGGCGCGGGGGGGGGGGGGGGGGGGGGGGGGGGGGCGGCGTGCTGGGGAGTCTGCTCGCGCCTGCCTGGGCCGCATCCTACTCCATTGTTCACTTTTACATCCCCGCTGTTTTGTAAAACCAAAATCTTTCTAGTTGTCAAGTTCACCCCCTCATTGTAGATAACTACTACTTTAGTTGGAAGGTTATCCTCTGCTGTTGACTCAAAGTGGAACCCCATCTCTGCGGCAGCACTCTGTTTGAATCGACATGCCTCCCTGTTTTTGTTGTTGTTGGGGGTTGTTTTAATAGCAGCAACTCAACAACCTCCCGCTCCCATTTTGTTTTAGTGAGACCAGCCTGGCCTTCAGTCATCTCAGCTAGGCCTCAGCGCTTTCCGGGAACATGCCATAGTTATCCACGGCCAGCTCTCAGACCACCACCACCACCACCACCACCACCACCACCAACACCACCACCCGCAAGCGGCTATGACCGGAACATATGACCGGAACGCACATATAGTGCGAGACGCTTATAATTTGAAAATTTATTTTTTCATATAAAAAAGACACTATGAAAACATCAGAGGACTACTTTTTTTGTATAATGATACAGATATTTATAAAATAAAACAGAAGAAAGGGAGATCTGAGGGGGGTAGAGAGAAAGGGGTGAGGGAGACTTCCTCTTGAAGCAGTCTTCTAAAATGAATTCAACAGAAAGGGGCGGCTGGCTGCTGTGTCTCTGTACTCGTGTGTTAATAAGCCTGTGTGTGCATAGTTGGGAAAAACGTGACAAATGTGCGGTTCACTGTGTGGCGCTGTGTATGTGTGTGTGACAGGAATGACACGGCCCTCTGAACTCCCACACTCAAAAGGGCAGCGCTCAGAACAAGCAGATCAAGGACCAGAGTGTTGCGTGATGCTGCTCGCTGAGCAAAAAAACCTTGAAGACCCCCATGGAAAAAAACCTGGCACTCACCTTCCTTGGAGAATGCAACAGTCCCACACACACCAAGCTTGAACCAATCATGGCGGCAAAGTACTCCAACGCCGGAAACATCAAATTCATTAAAAAAGTGATCACAATAACATTCAAAGGAATTATCCGACACATTTCAGTTTTGAAGATAAGACCCCTGAATCGCCCTTTGCCACTCGTCACGGTGCGGTTACTGCCCCCACCCCCCCGCACCCACCCCCCTGGACCACATGAGTCTTCACACCCTCTCGCAAGGTTGTACATGGGATAGTGTCAAAAGGCTCTCGTCCAGATGTCTGGAGACTGTGTAGCGTGACTTAATGGAATGAGCAAGGTAAACGTAAACCTGGAAAAAATGCTGCAACTTAGGGGCCCCATCACCTTCCTCTTAGGGGCCCCATCACCTCCTCTTAGGGGCCCCATCACCTTCCTCTTAGGGGGCCCCATCACCTTCCTCTTAGGGGCCCCATCACCTTGCTCTTAGGGGCCCCATCACCTTCCTCTTAGGGGCCCCATCACCTTCCTCTTAGGGGCCCCATCACCTTCCTCTTAGGGGCCCCATCACCTTCCTCCCTCCTGGAGGGGGGAGGGAGCAGTCAGGGTAGGTTCCTTTTTTTATTTTTTTTATGCGTATCAGCCGATTAGCTGGAAAAGGTTAGCTAGGACTGCTCTTGCTCTTGTCTCGCCATCTGTGCTGCGCTGCATTACCACATTAGGGATCTTTAAACAGATGGGTTTGAGGGTTTGTGTCTGAAAATGTCAGGACAAATCGCCATCCCTGTGGTAATTACTGTTTTCAACTTTCCTCTTGATCTGCGTCCACCACTGCCCCTCCCCCCCCCCCCCAGCAACCCCTCCTCATCTTTAGGTCTGCTGCTCTCCCCCTCACCATGTTCTCATCTGCTGCCCACAGTTTGGCTAACTGGGAGGCTTCTTGATCCATTACGTCCACGGTGCACTCTGACCCCCTCCCTGTCTGACCCCCTGCCTGTCTGACCCCCTCCCTGTCTGACCCCCCTCCCTGTCTGACCCCCTGCTGTCTGACCCCTCACTGTCTGACCCCCTCCCCTGTCTGACCCTCCCCCTGTCTCACCCCGCTCCTGTCTGACCCTCTCCCTGTCTGACCCCCTGCCTGTCCTGACCCCCTCCCTGTCTGACCCTCTCCCTGTCTGACCCCCTCCCTGTCTGACCCTCTCCCTGTCTGGACCCTCTCCCTGTCTGACCCCCTGCCTGGTCTGACCCTCCCCCTGTCTGACCCTCTCCGTCGACCCTCTCCCTGTCTCCCTCTCCCTGTCTCCCTCTCCCTGTCTCCCTCTCCTTCTCTGACCCCTCTCCCTGTCTGACCCCCTCCCTGTCTCCCTCTCCTGTCTCACCCGCTCCCTGTCTGGTTCTAGTTTTTGAGTAATTATGCAAATGTTTCCACAGCAAACAAATACCTCCTTTTGTGTGTGTGTGTGTGGGGGGGGGGGGGGGGGGGGGGGGGGGCTGGCAATCTAAAAATGTCAAGTAAAAAATATCTGTCCCAAAGGCTCCCCCTGGCACTTTGACTCCCCCCCCGTCTCTCACCCCCACCCAACTGGCTTAATTAACACCCCATCTGATTGGCTCACTGACTCATCCTCATTTAAACCCACCTTGTCTCTTTTTGCCTGAATGACATCAGAGTTATCAGTCCATCTGTCTGTCTGTCAGCATCCCTAAATATATTAAACCCATATGTACTAATGCACTGTCACATTAACATTTGATGTGAGTGTTTTTGGGGTTCTTTGGGGGGGGGGGGGGGGGGGCAGATAGGAACATTGGCGTGTGTTTGAGCACATCTGTCATCTCCACAGCCAGAGAGCACTAGAGGAGGCGATGGGGCCGTAGCAGGCCTGGAGGGCCCCAGGTCCTCAGTAACTAGAGGGGGCGATGGGGCCTTAGCAGGCCTGGAGGGCCCCAGGTCCTCAGTAACTAAAGGAGGCGATGGGGCCATAGCAGGCCTGGAGGGCCCCAGGTCCTTAGTAACTAGAGGGGGTGATGGGGCCTTAGCAGGCCTGGAGGGCCCCAGGTCCTTATTAACTAGAGGGGGTGATGGGGCCGTAGCAGGCCTGGAGGACCCCAGGTCCTCAGTAACTAGAGGGGGTGATGGGGCCGTTAGCAGGCCTGGAGGGCCCCAGATCCTTATTAACTAGAGGGGGGTGATGGGGCTTTAGCAGGCCTGGAGGACCCCAGGTCCTCAGTAACTAGAGGGGGCGATGGGGGCCGTAGCAGGCCTGGAGGACCCCAGGTCCTCAGTAACTAGAGGGGGCGATGGGGCCGTAGCAGGCCTGGAGGGCCCCAGGTCCTCAGTAACTAGAGGGGGCGATGGGGCCGGTAGCAGGCCTGGAGGGCCCCAGGTCCTTAGTAACTAGAGGGGGGCGATGGGGCTTTAGCAGGCCTGGAGGGCCTCAGGTCCTTAGTAACTAGAGGGGGGGCGATGGGGCCGTAGCAGGCCTTGGAGGGCCCCAGGTCCTTAGTAACTAGAGGGGGCGATGGGGCCGTAGCAGGCCTGGAGGGCCCCAGGTCCTTAGTAACTAGAGGGGGTGATGGGGCCTTAGCAGGCCTGGAGGGCCTCAGGTCCTTAGTAACTAGAGGGGGTGATGGGGCCTTAGCAGGCCTGGAGGGCCCCAGGTCCTCAGTAACTAGAGGAGGCGATGGGGCCATAGCAGGCCTGGAGGGCCCCAGGTCCTTAGTAACTAGAGGGGGGTGATGGGGCCTTAGCAGGCCTGGAGGGCCCCAGGTCCTCAGTAACTAGAGGGGGCGATGGGCCATAGCAGGCCTGGAGGGCCCAGGTCCTCAGTAACTAGAGGGGGCGATGGGGCCTTAGCAGGCCTGGAGGGCCCCCAGGCCTTAGTAACTAGAGGGGGCGATGGGGCCTTAGCAGGCCTGGAGGGCCCCAGGTCCTCAGTAACTAGAGGAGGTGATGGGGCCTTAGCAGGCCTGGAGGGCCCCAGGTCCTCAGTAACTAGAGGGGGCGATGGGGCCTTAGCAGGCCTGGAGGGCCCCAGGTCCTCAGTAACTAGAGGAGGTGATGGGGCCATAGCAGGCCTGGAGGGCCCCAGGTCCTTAGTAACTAGAGGGGGTGATGGGGCCTTAGCAGGCCTGGAGGGCCCCAGGTCCTTAGTAACTAGAGGGGGGCGATGGGGCCGTAGCAGGCCTGGAGGGCCCCAGGTCCTTAGTAACTAGAGGAGGCGATGGGGCCTTAGCAGGCCTGGAGGGCCCCAGGTCCTCAGTAACTAGAGGGGGCGATGGGGCCGTAGCAGGCCTGGAGGGCCCCAGGTCCTTAGTAACTAGAGGGGAGCGATGGGGCCGTAGCAGGCCTGGAGGGCCCCAGGTCCTTAGTAACTAGAGGGGGCGATGGGGCTTTAGCAGGCCTGGAGGGCCCCAGGTCCTCAGTAACTAGAGGGGGCGCCGGTCGCTACATGGCTGTGAGAGGGTGATGGGGCGCAGCAGGGCTGGAGGTCAAAAAATAAAGATACATGGAGAAAATGTGAGGGGAGAGGGCTTTGCAGAGAGTCTTGAATGGCAAAACAAACGACCTGCGTTGTGGGAATGTAGAGCTGCCATTTTGTTTCCCACATCGATTCAAACGTTGTGTTCTTCCTAACTCAAAGTCATGCATGTGAAAGCGTGTATGGATAATCTTTTGGCCATCTTTTAGATTTCTTCTTGTTTTCCAACATGCAACACAGACAGGACCTTAAAACAAGCTCACAGCATGAGCATGTGTGTGTGTGTGTGTGTTTTGTGAAAGTGTAAAAGTGGTTTGGTTTTCATATGGGTACACCCCCTAGAAAGGAATTTTAAAAATAGGGGAAGCGAGCAAAAACCCAGACAAACCAAAGCAATCCCAAAATAAATTGATTATTCTTGTACAATTAAGACCGTAGAACATAATTGTGCAGAAAGGGTTCTTTGTTGATCCTGTTTGATATCATTTTCCTCAACAGTTTACCATTAGGGAGGACATCTCATATCTAAATCATAGAAAACACAAAGAAGAGGAAAATCAAGGTTTACAGTGTGGGCAGAGCAGAGAGGACAGTGGAGGAATGGCACATAGCATCAAACAAATCTTTTTTTTTTCCCTTTCACCCCCACCCAACTCTCGGGAACCATCTATAGAAAGATACGTACGGTAAAAAATAAAATAAGAGTGCTTGCATCCTCCAAATACACTGGAGAGAAAACAAGATGGCGGCCACCTAAGGGGACTAACAGTGGTGAGTGTGAAAACAGCAGTGAGATTTTTTTTTTCTTTCTATAAAAAGAACTTAACGGTGCAGAAATATTCTTTTCTTTTTTTCGAACTTTTTTTTTAAAATCATTAAACAGGTGAAAGAGATTTTCCTTTTTTTTCTTCATCATCTTCTCTAGAATAAAATCAAGACATTTTTTTCAGAAACAGTTCATTGTCCATAGGGTGTTTTTTGTGTGGTTTTATGTTGATTTTCTTAAAGTCTTTGATTTTTCTCCAAAAATGTGTCCTTACTCACGGATGCTTTCCAGCTCCTGTTCTTTGATTTCTGATAGTCTTTGTGAAAATATAGAATAGAACAGTTTACCTCCATGTCAGTCCAAAGCAGCCGTAAACAATTACAGTAAGCAATCTAATAAAAACACAACGCAGGAGAGTGGAGCAGTCTGTTAAAGTGTGTGTGTGTGTGTGTGTGTGTGTGTGTGTGTGTGTGTGTGTGTGTGTGTGTGTGTGCGTGTGTGTGTGTATGTGTGTGCACACATGTGTGTTGCGTTGTGCCCGGGTGATTTGTACTTGTTCACTTTAGTACGCCCTTGGACTTTAAAAGTGCAATCTTGGATTTTGAGGGGACTGCGTACATGAGTGTTTATGTGTGTGTCCTAGCTTGCTTCCATGTGTGTGTGTGTGTGTGTCTGTGTGTTTGTGTGTATGTGTGTATGTGTGTGTGTTTCACACTTCAGTCTGAAAATCTCCCTCGGATGAGTCTGGCGTGTTTGCGGAGGAAGAGTCCCATGTCTTGTTGTGCAGCTCCATCCGGTCCTTCTGTTCCCCTGGAACGATGCACAGCTCAGGGGTCATGGTCTTGAAGCTGTCCCAGGAGTGCTGGTCGTCTGGGGTTGATTTGTCCTGTTGGCGGGGGAGGAGGGGGGGAGAGAGAGAGAGAGAGAGAGAGAGAGAGAGAGAGATGAGAGAGAGAGGAGAGAGAGAGAGAGAGAGGGAAGAGAGAGGAGAGGAGAGAGAGAAAGAGAGAGAGAGAGAGAGAGGGAGAGAAAGAGAGAGGGAGAGAGAGAGAGAGAGAGAGAGAGAGAGAGATAGAGAGGGAGAGAAAGAGAGAGGGATAGAGAGAAAGAAAGAGAGAGAGAGAGAGAAAGAGATAGAGGGAGAGAGAGAGAGTTGGGACAATACGTGTTTATAAGTACCTGTTCTCTGGCGAGGAAGAGGAAGTTAAATGGACTCATAAACGAGATAATTACTTTTTTTGGGCCACAGAGGAAATAGTGAGATGGGTACGCTCGCTCATTACAAGTTTGGTTTTAAGTGGCTTAATATATTTGTCCCATAGTATCCCATAGTATTCCATTAGCCACATCACAGACAACATATTTAACTAGTTTGTAGCTTTAGCGTGCCGGCTATCTCTTCAAACCAATTCACTCCAATATACAAGGCTAGCGCCCTACAAATATGCAAAATATACCATTCTATGCATCTACTTTACTATGCATAGTGCAAAACCATCCAACACCCCAACACCTTGCTATTTATTCCATTATTCATGTGATTGATTGACACACAATGAAAAGTGACTCAGTCAATTCAGATGCAGGGTCTTTAAAGAAAGGCATCTTACTGAAGGATACAAGAATACTGCCAACATGGGGAACGAAACCAAAACCTTTGGCCTGGCCGTCAAACCGTTGACTGTGTCTACGACGCCCTAGCCCAAGGATTCCCTGCCTGTCATCATCACATGAACCACTTCCTTTCTTCCATCAATGGATGGAAACGGGATACCAGACACATGTAGCATCCCTTTATCTCCCGATGCTCCAATCAAGGGGATCTGAAATGGATTGAAATGGCACTCTGTAATCGCTGCGTTCGGTTTTTCAGGGTGGGGAGCCGATCAAGCGTGGGAAATACATGTTGAGCAAAAAGCTAATTAGAGGTTACATGCTAACATGCTAATACTAATTATTTCACAGACCAGTAAATATCTATTTGGCTAGATGTATGGGGCATAGAGCAATAAAATACAATTTTCCAGGCTATGAATTAGACAATAACTTTTCCCTTTTGTGGAGCAATGATGGAGCCAATTACTGGAGCACTATTTGGATATACGTATCAGAAATGAACCAGGAGACTTCTGGATGGTCAAGTGGACACTGGCATGTATGTTGCCGCTGCACACTGGTAGTCGCAGCCCTTATCTGTTTCTATACCACCTCTTGGTACGCGATTTTACGGGCTTTTGTGGCAAGAATTGCTTATCTTCTACACTCATGCTTGAGTCATACCAGCTTTCAGCCTTCCTCTCGCGCAGTTAACTCCTGCTGTTGCTTCGGCACCCCTATCCACCAGTGCACAGGCTAACGCCGGTAGCTAATTGGTAACCGGGCTGTCACGACACCGGCTCTCTCAGTTTACCTGGTTCCTGCCTCGTCATGTGGCCCAACAACTCTCTCACCTGGTTTGGACTGGTCTGGATACTCTTGTCGTTCTGCCATCATCCTGTGGCAGGACTACTCCACTACTCCGTCACAGACCTTCTCAGGATCCGCTGGAATGTACTGGAGCCCCCACCACCGGAGCTGCAACATCACCCGGACATCGCTCGCCCCCCTCGTTGGCGCTACATCCACCGTGGGTCCCGCAGACATGTCCAGCACAGCAACAACTCCAGTACATTCAACTCCACCTGGTCCACTTCTCGTCACTCCCCTGACAACACCGGCCGTACCGTCAACCCCCATGCATTAGCCAGCCTAGCTAGGTCGGCTAATGCTACCATCAAGCACGACTCCTCCGCTGTCAACTTCGCTCAACATCCCCTCACTCACGAGCAAAGGTAATCTCATCCAAGACGTCCTCACTGACCATAAGCTTAACTTTCTCTTTTTAACTGAAACCTGGCAACAGCCTAATGACTTTTCTCCACTCCACTCTCCACTCTACTCCACTCCCTCCGGTTTTGTTTACATCTGTCGTCCCCGTGGCAATGGCCGCGGAGGAGGTCTCGCGGTAATTCACCGCGAGAAGTGGAAAGTCCTGCCCGTCTTTGTACCTGCATTCAGCTCCTTTGATTGCCTTGTTTTTAAGCTTCCCGGACCCTCACCAACCATCATCGCTACAAGTTACCGCCCCCCTAAGCCACACAGCAATTTTATCAGTGAATTTTCTACTCTGCTCACCCACATATCCACTCTCTCACTCAACGCAATTCTGCTTGGGGATTTCAATATCCATATGGACAACATCAACCTGCCTCTCACCAGATACTTTGCATCCTGTCTTGACAGTTTTGTCCTACAAAACCTGGTAGATTTCCCCACCCACATCAAAGGCCACTCTCTTGACCTAGTCTGCTGCTCCTGTCTCACCCCCTCCACGCCCATTGCCAATGTTTTCCCCGCCTCAGATCACTCCCTCCTAACTTTTAACGCTGTACTCCGCCTCTCCATAATCAAGTCTCCCCGTCTCATCTCATTTCATGACGTCAAGGACATTAACATCGCCACCCTCTGCTCCAACAATGACAGCTTTCCGACCCCGACCTATATCACAAACCCCAATGATCTCACCACTCTTTACAACACCTGCCTCTCCAACACTCTGACCTCTATCGCCCCCCTGAAAACCCGGTCTGTTTCCTTTTCTACATCTGGCCCCTGGTACCCCCGAGCTCAGGTCCATGAAAGCCAAAAACTATATAAACGAACCGGTCTCACCATCCATAAGGACATGTACACCTCCCACATCTCACAATACAAGGACCTAATATCCCAGACCAAATACATCTACTACTCCGGCCTCATCCTTACAAATGAGGGAAACTCTAAAACAATCTTCTCCGTTCTTAACAAAATCCTCCACCCACCCAATTATCTGCCCCCCACTTGTATTCCACGGCATCCTGCAACTGCATCTTGGACTACTTCAACCTGAAAATCCATGCCATTCATAAGCACCTGCATCCCACCTCCTCTCCTCTCTCCCCACCTGAACCTCTATCTACTTGTCGTCTCTTCTCCAGCTTTCTTCTCTCCACTCCCCCCGAAATCTCTGATCTCATTCACAAATCAAAGCCCACCACCTGTCAGCTTGATCCCCTCCCCACAACCCTAGTCAAATCCTGCCTCTCCTCCCTCCTCCCCCTTATTACCGCCATTGTCCACTCCTCACTTTCAACTGGAATAGTCCCTTCACTTTTCAAAACCACCGCCGTCACCCCCGTACGAAACAAACCCGGCTTAGACCTTAACAACTACTGTAACCTCCGCCCCATCTCTAACCTACCTTTCGCCACCAAGCATCACTCCCACTTATCCCTTCACTCACTCTATGAGCCGTTCCAGTCTGGTTTCCGCCCCTGTCACAGCACAGAGTCCGCTCTAATGAAAATCTCCAACAACCTCCTCATTGCAGCTGACTCTGGTTCTGTATCCATCCTCATCCTCCTCGATCTGAGTGCGGCCTTCGGCACCATCTCCCACCCCATCCTTCTCAATAGACTCTCCATTGTCCTCTCCCACACTACCCTCAGTTGGTTCAACTCCTACCTCACAGGCCGCACCCAGTTCGTACAGCTCAAATCTTTCACCTCGAATCCCTCCCCAGTCACTGCAGGTGTGCCCCAGGGATCTGTCCTGGGGCCTCTCCTATTCATCATCTATCTCCTCTCCCTTGGTCGCATCCTCCACAAATTCAACATTCAGTTTTATTGCTTCGCGGATGACAACCAGCTCTACCTTTCCTGCAAACCAAATTCCTCTTTCCCACCCCCCCTCCCTCACGTCTTGTCTTTCTGAATTAAAAACTACTGGTTTACCTCAAACTTCCTTCAACTTAACTGCAATAAAACTGAAATCCGCCTCCTCGGCACTAAATCCATCCTAGCTAAAGTCTAAGAAGAAGAAGAATTACTCTTTTGATCCCGTGAGGGAAATTTGGTCTTTGCATTTAACCCAATCGTGAATTATTGAAACACTCAGAACACACAGTGAGGTGTAGCACACACTTAAACCCGATGCAGTGAGCTGCCTGCAACAGCGGCCCTCGGGGAGCAGTGAGGGGTCAGGTGCCTTGCTCAAGGGCACTTCAGCCGTCGAGTAGTCGGGGTTCGAACCGGCAACCCTACGGTTACAAGTCCGAAGCCCTAACCAGTAGGCCGGGGCTGCCCTTAAAGTCAACATCTTCTCACCTCTCACTATCGACGGCTCCTCAGTTTCCCACTCCCCTCAGGTAAAGAGCACCATCGAGAGCGTATTAACCAACTGTGTCACAGTGTGGTATGGTAACTGCTCCGCCTCGGACCGCAAAGCACTGCAGAGGGTGGTGAAAATCGCCCAACGCATCACCGGTTCCCCACTCCCCTCCATCGAGGCGGTCCAGAGGAAGCGGTGCCTGCGTAAGGCGCGCAGCATCGCAAAGGACAGCTCTCACCCCAACCACAGACTGTTCACCCTCCTCCCCTCTGGAAAGCGCTACAGGTCTCTGGGCACCCGGACCACCAGGTTCAGGGGAAGCTTTTTCCCCCAAGCTGTCAGCCTCCTGAACTCCAAACCCACATGAACATTGCCCCCCCCCCCCCCCAAGGACATACACCCCACCCCACCCATGACCTGGATCCATCTGACCCCGCCCCCCAAAGACACTCACCACTGCCCACCCAATACCTGGTCCCCCCCCCCCCACCCCCCCAAGGACATGCACCCCCGCCACTTCCAGCACCCCCACACCTCACCCCCCCCTGGACATACTACACATATTATAATTTATAGTAATGTTATTTATTTATTTATTCCTAACTGCCATTGCACCCCCCACTCCCATACCCATACAACCCATACTCATCTGTTGTACCCATTCTGTTATTCTGTTATACTGCACTAGAGCACTACTGTACCACCTGCACACTTACTTCTATTATTTGCACTACTTTTTTGCACATTGTATACTGTTTACACTTTACACTTTTCACTTGCATGTTATGCCACTGTGAGTAACCGTTTAATACCTCAATGATCACTACCTCCATCTGCACTGTTTGTCACTTTGTTAACTATCTATAATTACCGTCATTTTAATAACCACTGTCACTTTTCAATTTTGCACCTTATTCTGCATTTCTGCATTTCAACCTGCACCTTAATCGCTCATTTGCACTTCTGGTTAGAACGCCAACTGTATTTCGTTGTCCCTGTACTTGTACTCTGCACAATGACAATAAAGTTGAATCTAATCGAAATCTAATCTTGGGTGTCATCCTCGACAGCACACTTTCCTTCCACTCTTACATCAACACCATTACCCGCACTGCATATTTCCATCTCTGCAACATAAACAGACTCCGCCCCTCCCTCACCCCCCACACCACCGCCATCCTTGTCCACAGCCTCGTCACCTCCCGTCTGGACTATTGCAATTATCTCCTCTTCGGCCTCCCTCACAAGTCCATCGGTAAACTCCAACTGTTCCAAAACTCTGCCACCCGCATCATCACAAAGACCTCCACATACCACCACATCACCCCTGTCCTCCAGGACCTCCACTGGCTTCCTGTAACTCACCGCACACCTATAAACTCCTCCTGTTCACATTCATGGCAATCCACAACCTCGCCCCTCCCTACATGTCCGACCTCCTGCACATCACCATCCCCACTCATTCCCTTAGATCCTCCTCCTCCATCCACCTCTCTGTGCCCCCTGCCCGCCTCAGCACTATGGGGGGCAGAGCCTTCAGTTGCTCAACTCCACAGCTCTGGAACACCTTGCCACCTGATCTACGGAACTGTGACTCTCTCCCCCTTTTCAAATGACGCCTCTAAACCCACCTCTTCGGGGCTGCCTACTCCCTCTAACCTCCTTGCTTCCTCTTATACTTGCCCTATTTATATTTATTTTTATCTTATTATGTTGATCTTTTCTACCATTGTCCTTTTTAAATAAAATGTATTATTATTATTATTATTATTATTAATATTATTTATACCAGGTCCTACCCTAGCTTGCATAACCTTTGCCTACAGCTCTAAAATAGAGACATCATCACATGCAACACACAGTATGCTGTGGTTCAGATGTAATACATGTTATGTTATACAGGTATGTTATATAGTATGTATATGTACGTTCAGGAGCAGCCGGCGTGACTTCCTGCTCCACCTCCTCTTCGTCCACCTCCAGCATCATTGTGATTCACCTCTTTTGTCCTTCCTCTTCCCTCCGCCCACTCTCATGTAGCTACATCCTCACCCCAGTCCACTGAGACATCCATACCTCTACATCACTGCTGTCATCTATGTTCATGCAGGCAGCGACACACACACACACACAAACACACACATACACCTGCACGCACGTACACACACCCACGCCCACACACAACTCATGTGACCACAGCATCGTGACAAGTGTTCATCCTTCAGCCAGTAGGTGGCAATATCTGCCCAATTCACATTGTGGATGCACGCAGGCAGACAGTGGGTAAAATGAATACAAAAGGCATATTCGTGGTGCCAATTTGCATGCTAAACGCTGGTGAAGGAACATTTTGCAAATGCAGGAATGTGGTTAATGCTGCAGTTAAGCCCAACTTTATCCCTGGGAGCCCAGACTAACGCGATTGTTTCTCTAGTGCGTGTCAATCTCCCATCCCCTTTTTCCAGCCATCTATGTGTCCATCCCCCACCCCCCACGAAGCCCTTTATAGCCCCTAAATCTCTCCTACTCCCTTTGTCTGTCCTCTGCTCCAGTCTGTCGCTGTTCCCCCTTTTAAAATATGTCTTTCTTTCTCCTGCTCTTCCCCCCCATCTCCGCTGTTACGTTTTCTCCTCCCCTCTCTCCCCATATCCCTCTCTCTCCCCCTTTCTCTCTCTCTCCCTCCTATCTCTCTCTCTCTCTCTCTCTGGTGTAAAAGGGGGAGGGGGGGAGACAACAGAAAAAAAGGAAAAGGGAAGAAAAAGAAGAGGAGACTGGGGGCAGGGGGTTCTGTAGGACTTGACGTTCACTGAATCCGGCCCTGAAACAACTGCTTTCATTTCCCACACTTTTCAAGGTGGGCTTGGGGGGGAGGTTGTGCACCGCCCACTTTTTGTCTTGTTTCGTTTCCCCCGCAATGTCTATTTACACACGCCTCTTTACACACATCTCTTCACACACCTCTCTTCAGACACCTCTCTTCACACACCTCTCTTTACACACCTCTCTTCAGACACGTCTCTTTACACACGTTTCTTCACACACGCCTCTTTACGCACGTCTCTTCACCCGTCTCTTCACACATCTCTTCAGACACTTCTCTTCAGACACCTCTCTTCACACACCTCTCTTCACACACGTCTCTTTACAGACATCTCTTCACACCCTTCTCTTTACACACCTCTCGTCACACACCTCTCTTCACACACGTCTCTTTACACACCTCTCTTCACACACGTCTCTTCACACACCTCTCTTCACACACGTCTCTTTACACACCTCTCTTCACACACGTCTCTTTACACACCTCTCTTCACACACCTCTCTTCAAACACCTCTCTTCACACACCTCTCTTCACACACGCCTCTTTACGCACGTCTCTTCACCCGTCTCTTCACACATCTCTTCACACACTTCTCTTCAGACACCTCTCTTCACACACCTCTCTTTACACACCTCTCTTCACACACGTCTCTTTACAGACGTCTCTTTACAGACGTCTCTTTACACACGTCTCTTTACACACCTCTCTTCACACACCTCTCTTCACACACGTCTCTTTACACACCTCTCTTCACACACCTCTCTTCACACACGTCTCTTTACACACGTCTCTTTACAGACGTCTCCTGGTCTCTTGTTGTTTGGCCATTGCTCTGAGTGAATGTTCGTCAGGCTCTCAAGTGAAGTCCCGCTCCCCCCCCTCCCTATTAACAGCTTCAGTTGAAATGAATGCTTTGCACACTTAATGCCTTAAGATACATATGTTGTCTCTTCATTAGCATCTTGTCCAAAGCCATTCAACAGTGAGAATATTCACATTATTCCCAGTGCAAAGATAATCCCCCCTCTTCGCACCCCCCCAGGAGTCAACATATTGTCTTCGTCATCATCATCATCATCATCATCATCATCATCATCGGGTAGCAGCAGCTAAAGTAAAAGGAAGTAGGGAATAGTAAAATGTATGGTAGCCTAGCGCATGGTAGCGTATCATATGGTAGCCTAGCATATGGGTGCCTAGCATATGGTAGCCTAACGTAGGGTAATGTAGCATATGGTAGCCTAGAGTATGGTAGCAAAGCGTATCGTAGCCTAGCGTATGGTAGCGTAGACACTATGACTGTGGCGACTGTATGCTGTCCAGCCTCTCTGAAGATTTGTTTGCTAGAAGAAGCCTTCGGACGGATTGCATGCTAGTTGATACGAGTGTGTGTGTGTGTGTGTGTGTGTGTGTGTGTGTGTGTGTGTCTGTGTGTCTGTGTCTGTACATGTGTCTGTGTGTGTGTGAGGTAGCCACTCTGCTCAGTCAGAAGCCCCCTCACCACAGAGTGGATGACTTATGTGGACCCCCAGGGTTAGTGTGGCGATATGCAAGTGTTTCTGATGTATGTGGTGTTTAGGGTGGGTGGGTGTTAACCTTTTTTTTGTTTACCTTTGTTGACTGGGGCGCCCATGGTATTGGTGACTGTCTGGCTACTGTCAGACTGGGTCGTGGTGATGAGGAGCATGCAACAGAGCCAGCCAACAAGATAAAAACATTAAACAGAAACAAATAAACAAACAAACAACAGAAGATACAAATAAAGTCACCCTCAAAAAGGTTTGACATGACAACAAAACCCAAAAAACAACACAAAAACGTCCACACAACAAAACTGGAAGCACAGAAACCACTGAATAGACACAAACCCATCTCACAGAAACACTGAAGTCATCATGCTGAGCAGAAATGAACTCAGAGTGAGAAGACAGCAGATCATCACAACGGCTTGCAAGATTTTTGATCACTTTTTCCCTTTTCCTTGTTCCTTTTCTCTTATGTGTCACACTCCATTCCTTTCACTGAGTGTCCAACAAGCGATAAGACACGAGACAGACAGACAGACAGACACTACAAACGTGGTTTGGCACTCTAGAACACTAAAGTATAAGTTAATAATTGGCAATAACAGTCTTAAGCATCAATAACTCCTTAGATTGGTGGGGAAAAATAGTGCCGCGCATAATAAGGCCCTTGAAAGGCTGAAATCTAGAGAACATAGGATCAATACATTCAATTAGGATCAATACATAGGATCAATACATTCAATTAGGGCAACACATTGCCAGCAAACATGTGATCGAGACTCGAATCAGCAAGCAGTCGGCGCTGCCGCCCACGGCCAGGTCCACGCGGCCCCGCGGCCTGGTCCACGCGGCCCCGCGGCCAGGTGCACGCGGCCCCGCGGCCTGGTCCACGCGGCCCCGCGGCCTGGTCCACGCGGCCCCGCGGCCAGGTGCACGCGGCCCCGCGGCCAGGTGCACACGGCCCCGCGGCCTGGTCCACACGGCCCCGCGGCCTGGTCCACACGGCCCCGCGGCCTGGTCCACACGGCCCCCCGGCCATGGTTCAGCCCGGAACATTCCGGCCACTCTGACTTCTTCACCCTCGCCTTAATTGGCCCGAGGACACCAAATGAGCTAAATTAGCCATGTGCCGCCTGGGCGCAGGAAGCTAGCGTTAGCCTTGTTCAGCCACACGGTCTGCTCATTAGGAGACGCAATTAGAAGCCAGGGGGGAAGTAGCCGCGCGCTAGTGACGTGCTGCTGGCCCAGCCTTTGGTATTCATGGATCATTTTGTGAGTAAAAAAGGAAGGCAAAAGCAGTCGATCACTTCTTTTAAACTCAACCCAACGGTGTGGGAACCGGGTGGAGGAGGGGGAGACGGATGAGGATTCGAAAATAATTAAAACCAAGATAATGGGAGAAATTAATTAGCCGATTAATTCAATGCCTCGAAAAACAGATTTGGGAAATGTGTTGTGAGAGAGAAAGCGAGGCGTGTGGGCAAACAGGGGATAAGATAAGATAAGATAAGATAAGATAAGATATTATCTTATATCTAATATAAGATATCTAATATATATCTAATATATATCTAATATAAGATATATATCTTATCTTATCTTATCTTATGTGACATGTGAGGGGGAATGAGGACCAACAGAGGGGATGTGACACATGGGGGTGTATGAGGACCAAAAAAGGGGATGTGACATGTGAGGCGCAGTGAGGACCAACAGAGGGGATGTGACATGTGAGGACCAACATAGGGGATGTGACATGTGCGGGTGTGTGAGGAATAACATATGGGATGGGACATGTGAGGGGCCGTGAGGACCACCAGAGGGGATGTGACATGTGAGGGGGCGTGAGGACCAAAAGAGGGGATGTGACACATGAGGGGGCGTGAGCACCAACATATAGGATGTGAAACATGAGGGGGCGTGAGGACCAACATAGGGGATGTGACACGTGAGGGGGCGTGAGGACCAACAGAGGGGATGTGACAAATGTGAGGGTGTGAGGACCAACATATGGGATGTGACACATGAGAGGATGTGAGGACCACCAGAGGGGATGTGAGGATCAACATAGGGGATGTGATACGTGAGGGGGTGTAAGCACCAACCAACTACACATGAGGGGGCTTGAGGACCAACAGAGGGGATGTGACATGTGAGGTGCCGTGAGGACCAACAGAGGGGATGCGACACATGAGGAGGTGTAATGACCAACAGAGGAAATGTGACGAGTGAGAGGGCATGAGGACAAACATAGGGGATGTGACACATAAGGGATGGTTATGACAAACAGAGGGGATGTGACACGTGAAGGGGCGTGAGGACCGACAGAGGGGATGTGGCATATGAGGGGGTGTGAGGAGCAACAGAGAGGATGTGACATGTGATGGGGCATGAGGGCCAACAGATGGGATGTGACACATGAGGGGACTTGAGGACCAACAGACGGGATGTGACACATGAGGGGGCATGAGGACCAACATAGGGGATGTGACACATGAGGGGGCGTGAGGACCAACAGAGGGGATGTGACACATGAGAGGGCATGATGACCAACAGATGGGATGTGACACATGAGAGGGTGTGAGGACCACTAGAGGGGATGTGAGGATCACCATAGGGGATGTGTTACGTTAGGGGGTGTAAGGACCAACATAGGGGATGTGACACGTGAGGGGGGTGAGGACAAACAGAGGGGGTGTGACATGTGAGGGGGCATGAGGACCAACAGAGGGGATGTGACACGTGAGGTGCCGTGAGGACCAACAGAGGGGATGCGACACATGAGGGGGCGTGATGACCAACAGAGGAAATGTGACATGCGAGGGGCCATGAGCACCAACAGAGGGGATGTGGCATATGAAGGGGGTGTGTGAAGAGCAACAGAGGGGATGTGACATGTGATGGGGCATGAGGGCCAACATAGGGGATGTGACACATGAGGGGGCATGAGGACCAACAGACGGGATGTGACACATGAGGGTGTGTGAGGACCAACAGAGGGGATGTGACATGTGAGCGGGCGTGAGGACCAACAGAGGAGATGTGATACGTGAGGTAGCATGAGGACCAAAAGGGGGGATGTGACACGTTATGGGCCGTGAGGACCAATAGATGGGATGTTACATGCAAGGGGGCGTGGATAAAGAGCTGACTTTATTGCTTTATTGCATCCGTTTGAAAGCGAAACTCTTAGCTTAATGCCAGACAATTGATTACTAGACCTGGGGGGGTAACTGTGGAGAAATCACTGGCCTCAGCCTAAATCAATGAGCAATGGGCCTTTGCCATTTAAAATTATACCTCTCCATTTCATACAAGACACCATCAAATCATACTCATTACCTCAGTAAAAATATCCCTTCAGTGACTTTACAGCTTTGACTGAATTCAATAACACTCACTAATCTTAGCTGTGACTGCATAAAGAGGGCACCTTCAGTATCCCCTCTCTCCTTAATGGGGAAAACATAATGGAGAGAAAGACAGAGTCATCTTGGACTATCTCCGCCTATTCCGATGAAAGAGAGAGCAAGAGCAAGCAAGTGAGAGAAGAGAGAGAGAGACGAGAGAGAGAGAGAGAGATGAGAGAGAGAGAGAGAGAGAGAGGAGAGGAGAGAGAGAGAGAGAGAGAGAGAGAGAGAGAGAGAGAGAGAGAGAGAGAGAGAGAGAGAGAGAGAGAGGGAGGATATATTGCAATTCGGTTTTAGTGACCCTTTGTTTTATAATAGCCTACATGTTCATCACTATAGACTCTCCAGATTTCATCAGTGAATTCCCCCCCCCCCCCCCCCCCCCCACACAGCTATTGGGTTGGATTTTAAACCATTTCTCCCGGGCGTCTGCTCTCTGGCTGCAGCAGAGCCCGCGTGTAACTGTCCCAGGACGACTGTAGCATAGTCACAGACACACTTCTGTTCCCTGCCATCCTCCCCCCCTCCATCGGAGAGCCCCCCGCACACGCCTCATGTCTTCAGAACACGCCTCCCTTCCTCAGAACATGCCTCCCATCCTCAGACCACGCCTCACGTCTTCAGAACACGCCTCACGTCCTCAGACCACACCTCACATCCTCAGAACACACCTCACGTCCACGCCTCACGTCTTCAGAACACGCCTCACGTCCTCAGACCACACCTCACATCCTCAGAACACACCTCACGTCTCCAGAACACACCTCCCGTTCTCAGAACACACCTCACATCCTCAGAACATGCCTCACGTCCTCAGTCATGCCTCACGTCCTCGGAACACGCCTCACATCCTCAGAAAAAAGCCTCACGTCCTCAGAACATGCCTCCCTTCCTCAGAACATGCCTCACGTCCTAAGAAACACTCCTCACGTCCTAAGAACATGCCTCCCGTCCTCAGACACACGCCTCACGTCCTCAGAACACGCCTCCCATCCTCAGACCACACCTCACATCCTCAGAACACACCTCACGTCTCCAGACACACACCTCCCGTTCTCAGAACACGCCTCACATCCTCAGAACATGCCTCACGTCCTCAGACATGCCTCCCGTCCTCAGAACACGCCTCACATCCTCAGAACACGCCTCACGTCCTCAGAACATGCCTCCTGTCCTCAGAACACGCCTCATGTCTTCAGAACACGCCTCATGTTTTCAGAACACGCCTCATTTCTTCAGAACATGCCTCCCGTCCTCAGAACACACCTCACATCCCCAGAACACAACTCATGTCCTCTGACATGCCTCCCCTCCTCAGACATGCCTCCCGTCCTCAGAACACGCCTCCCAGCCTCAGAACATGTCCTCAGAACACGCCTCACATCCTCAGAACATGCTGGCAGCGTGTCGACAGCAAGTGGCGGCCCAGCGGACGGGCCAACAAGTGCACGTGGCTCCCGAGGCGAGAAAGACAGGGGCCGGGCAATCACGCATGTGCAGTGTTCTATGGACAGGTCAACATCATGTGCAGTGTTCTATGGACAGGTCAACATCATGTGCAGTGTTCTATGGACAGGTCAACATCATGTGCAGTGTTCTATGGACAGGTCAACATCATGTGCAGTGTTCTATGGACAGGTCAACATCATGTGCAGTGTTCTATGGACAGGTCAACATCATGTGCAGGTCAACATCATGTGCAGTGTTCTATGGACAGGTCAACATCATGTGCAGTGTTCTATGGACAGGTCAACATCATGTGCAGTGTTCTATGGACAGGTCAACATCATGTGCAGTGTTCTATGGACAGGTCAACATCATGTGCAGTGTTCTATGGACAGGTCAACATCATGTGCAGTGTTCTATGGACAGGTCAACATCATGTGCAGTGTTCTATGGACAGGTCAACATCATGTGCAGTGTTCTATGACAGGTCAACATCATGTGCAGTGTTCTATGGACAGGTCAACATCATGTGCAGTGTTCTATGGACATGTTACCCTAACCCTAACCCAGTCACCACCCCGCCCCCCCAGCAGGCGTCAGCAGCACGCTGACTCTGTAATCTGTGGAGGCGGGTCTAGCGCGGTGATTGACCAATGAGAGCCTCTGGAGCACAGCCCTGAGTGCACTGTGGCTTGCTCTCATTTTTGCTCTTTTGTTTTAATGAGTTTGTTAGTCATTTATAAGGTGATTATAAAGCTGTTAAGGTCAATGACATTTTAATGGCTTAGTTTACTTTATGATTTTTCTTTTTTTTGTTGCAGTTATATTTGTTGAGGCAATGCAAACAATAACAAAAACATTCTGTAATTTGTGAGGTAAAACCAGCGGGAGACAATACAAACAGACAGCCAACAATACAAAACAGACTTATCAAAAATGCATATTCTGGTTTAACCATGGCACATAAACCCAATTCAATAATCCATAGCAGAGCACTTGTGATTGAGAAATGTGATGAAAATAACCATCCATTATTCCATAATTTCACATTCGGATCGTGTGGAAGTTGACTAAGGGACCACAAGCAAACCTTGACAGAAATGAAGGGGTGCTGTTTATTGGATATTGTCTGTTACACCACAATACCACTAGGGGGACTAATAGTAGACTCAAATACAGTCACGGCACTACGGGGATGTGATGAATCACACATTACTGGCTTTTGGCTGATGACAACTACACTGAATATTGTAATAATTTGAAACTGTCAGTGATGGGTTTTTAACTCAATTGAAAAATCTGCCAAACTAACACCATAGCTACTGCTACCTTTGCTAGCTGTTGAACAATACAACACACATACTGTAGGTCCACAGACACAGTGGCAAAACATGATCCTTTCCAGAAGCACATCTTGAATGTGTAGTGCGTGTGACTCTGAGGAAGGCTATTTAAAGGGGTTCAGCATGCTTACGTTGGCTTTCCTTGTAAACAACCGACATTCTGCTGGTTAGCGATGGCTCGGAGCTTTGTCTTGGCGGCGGGGGAGGGGCAACCTGGTGACGGAACACCCTGCCTTGTTAGACTTGGTTAGAGGAGTTAGGAGTTCAATTCTGTTTAGCTGAGCGGACTGCCTTGCATGATTCTTGATAGTATTAGTGGGTTTTTAGATGTTTTTTGTTTTTTTTTCAGTTGTGAATTTATAGCGGAGATGAATGATTGAAGAAGCATTGGATGATACTGTTGCAATAAGTAGAGGACATTGTTCCCAATTACCCTGTATGTGCTGAGTGACTCAGTAAGACTGCAGAACTTTGAACGTCTCTTTCACGTTGAAGTAGCAATTACAAGGTTTGCACTGGAGCATAAAACATATGTGGCTGCACAGAGAGAGAAGGGGGGGGAGTTCCAGGCAATTTCTGTCTGAAGGAGAGAGGCTATTGAGGTTATTATGTATCATTTCTGACATTAAGAATCTTTCAGGCCTACACTTTAGCATCATGTACGGGCAGTGTAAAAACACGCATTGCCCAAAAGCTAAAAAAAAAAAATACAGACTGAGACAAGCGTAGAATTAGGGGGCAGACAACAAAAGCTACAAACAGTCACAAAGAGACACACTCTTATGGGTGTGCACACACACGACTCACACATGAAAAACACACACACACACACACACACTAACATGAGATGTGTACACAGACACACATACACACACAAACAAAACACATACGCACACACATTCATGAATGTGCAGACACACACACACAAACACTTCTCATCTCCATAATTGTCTGTATAGTCAGCATCTCTGGCTAGCCAGCCATCACCCCAGATTGTCAAAGTGAGACGTTAACAGCATTTGAGTTGAACTGCAGCTGGATCCAGTCAAAGGGCTGACTCTAATAGTGTTATCATTGTAATTGCTCCTTATTAAGTGCAAAGTCTCCTTTACTTTGTCATACTATGCCACAGTACTGTAGTCGTATACCATCATTCCAGCCATTTGTTTGGTACAGTATGTGATATACTATCCGCGCTTCAGTTCCCTTGTGTTTTTAAGTCAATGGATGTGTAGGTGTACTGTGAACTTGTGTGTGTGAGTGTGTGTGTGTGTGTGTGTGTGTGTGTGTGTGTGTGTGTGTGTATGTGTGTGTCTGGCCTCTACGTTATTGTAAATAGGACGTGGAAAGGCCGACAGCTCAGGGCACCGCAGGACCATGGGTTCGAGTGTGTGCACACATGTGTGTGTGTGTGTGTGTGTGTGTGTATAGTTCAGAATCGGAATCAGAATCAAGCCAATCAAACCAAGTAGTTTTGACATACGAGGAATTTGCTTTGGTATATTGGTGCATAAAAGACATCACAAATATTAGAAAGTAGAGTAGTTAAAGTGTGTGCGTGTGTGTGTGTGTGGGTAATTAATGGTGTGTGTGTGTGTGGATAATTGATGCTGTGTGTGGGTAGTTGATGGTGTGTGTGTCTTGGCAGTTGATGGTGTGTGTGTGTGGGTAGTTGATGGTGTGTGTGTGTGGATAGTTGATGTGTGTGTGTGTGTGTGTGCGTGTGGGTAGTTGATGCTGTGTGTGTGTGTGTGTGTGTGTGTGTGTGTGTGTGTGTGTGTGTGTGTGTGTGTGTGTATGTGTGTGTGTGTGTGTGTGTGTGTGGTGTGTGCTGTGTGTGGGTAGTTGATGGTGTGTGTGTGTGTGTGTGGGTAGTTGATAGTGTGTTTGTGTGTGTGGGGGTAGTTGATGGTGTGTGTGGGTGTTTGATGGTGTGTGTGTGGGTAGTGGATGGTGTGTGTGTGTGTGTGTGTATGTGTGTAGGTCTGTGTGTGTGTGGGGGGGGGGGGGTAGTTGATGGTGTGTGTGTGTGTGTGCGTGTGTAGTTGATGGTGTGTGTGTGTGTGTGGGTAGTTGATGGTGTGTGTGTGTGTGTGTGTGTGTGTGTGTGTGTGTGTGTGTGGGTAGTTGATGGTGTGTGTGTGTGTAGTTGATGGTGTGCGTTGGGTGCGTATGGTGTTGGTCTTAATGAAATCAGCCTTCTGAAGGTCAATGGAGAGTGAGTGGGGGACTCCTTTGTCTCTAGCTGATGATGGAATGATGGAATAATGATTCAAAGACTCTGCTGTAATGTTTCTATGGAATGTTTAACTTTGATCACACACACACACACACACACACACACACACACACTGACACACATATAACACATACTGACACACACACAGCGACATCTACAGACACCCACACACAGACACACACCTACCTACATCTACACACACAAAGTACACACAATACATTAACATCAGCGGACAAAGAGACTGATTGGACAGACACAGACAGGAATTACACGGAGGTTTAATATCCCAGCGTCCACCCATGGGAAAACACATCAAGTAAGTGCTGAATTAGGGTGAAGTCATTTGGAGAATGAGGGTGGGGAATGAGGGGCAAGCAGTCTCTCAAATTGCAGGATTTAGAATTCATTAACTGTCCGTGATGGATTAGTCATCGAGTGACAGTTCTCCACGGGGTAGTATTGGAAGCATGGAAACCGCATTTTCTGTCCATTCATCACATGTAGGAAGTAAGGGACTGAAGGGGACTGGAGTGTGTCTACAAGGTAAGCTTAAGATAAGGTTGCCTCATATGTGTTCCTTCGTAGTGGTCAAAAATACATTCGGAAACCGAAATGTAAAATGACAAATGATAAAGTATACAAACACTGGGACAAAATGAGGAAGCTAAATGCAGTGGTCATTGTGCATGTTTCCTGCGTGTATTTATACCCAGTAAAAACAACAAATAGTACTTCCCAGACTTCCATTCCTGTCCACTAGCACATTCATTCATAACTTTGCCCGGAATCTATCTTTAATCTAATTAATTTGGGTCTGGTATACATTTTTTTCTCCCCATAGCTAACATCTGCGCTGAGCATGGAGCTAGGCAGAGGAGGAAAATAAAGCCATGGGCCTGAACAGCACATCAGCATCTTCCTCGTGCTCACATCAGCCGTTGCCGCTTGCTTAAAGCAGATGTTTGAAGGAAGGGAAAAACAAACTGATTTTGAAATGAATTCCCCCGAGGGGTTCTGAGGACCCACTGGAGACGCTCCCTGACTCCTTTTGGACTGGCTAATCCACAGGAGGTACCGGCCCTCACTGTACGTGAGGAGGAGATAAAACAACAGCATCCCCCTCAGACGCTTTTATTCTGGATGTCAGCAGTAAGTGAAACCCAGAAATATGCCGGCCTTGGACTTGGACCTTGGACTCGGAACGGGGAAAAGAGAGTGTGCTAAAAAAAGTGAATGCTTAAAGAACAAAAGACAAAAAAAAAATCCTTAGCAAATAAAAGGGAGAGCTGTAATCCAAGATTTATGTACCGACATAAAAGTCAAAAGGGTAAAATGGATGGCGTGTAACTGAGGCGCTGGGATACAGTCGGCGACTGACGGCTCTGTCTTGTAAACAGGGGTCTCATTGGCTGTTCCTTCAGCAACACAAAGAGAGGGCAGTGCACTGTCGGCTTTAAGGGTGTGTATTTGTGTGGTGTTGGTGTGACGGGCACAGCCATCTTATAGGGCCAGTGGATCGGGCAATGGTCACAGTGGCTGGATTTGAGGGGGGTGGGGGTGGGGGTGGGCTTTAGGGTCGGTGTGAGGGAGGGTGGGGAGGAGGGGGGGGGCAGTGTACCTTCCCTGCAGGAAGGTATTGGTCTTTTTGAGTTGTTGTTGTCGGGGTCTTACCTTGTAGGCGGACACGGCCGGGTCCCTGCTATACCTGTCTATGGTGTGGAACTTGGACGAGTGGTTGAGCTCGTGGTACAGCTCAGAGTGTCTTTTGCGAGTGTGCATCACTTTCTGGAAGGGAAAGGAAGGGACAGCAAAAAATAATGAACAGAAAAGACCCCCCTCCCACCCACCCAATCACCCTCCCATCCCCCGCCCAAAATAAAATGAAAGACAAAGGGGCGGGGAGGAGGGGGGAGGCGACGGGGGGAGCAGGGTGGGTAGGAGGGCAGGGTGGCGGGCATGGCGGGGGTTGGGGTGAAGGAGCGGGGGAGAGGCCGAGACACTGCAGCGATTCCAGCCATTAAAGAGGGGGTCTAGAGAGAGGGAGGGGGGTGAGCAGGGGGAGGCAGCAGATCAATCGATTGCTGGCTCACAGCCTAATTCCTAATCTTCTCCCCTCACTCCCTTAGGCCTTTCGGAACGTGGATCCTCAATGCAAATGTAGGGGTGTCACTCCGGTTTAAAGATAAGAGTCAAAGTAAAAAGAACAAGAAAATACTACATATGGAAATGGGATGTCAGGCACGTGCGCCTGCTGGTTATTAGGTGGGGCATGTGTTGTTATCGTTGAGGTTGAGCTAGCTAAGAGTCCAGACCGCGCCAGGAAATAATAGAAGAGTTTCAGCGTGAACAGGCTAAAATACAGGCCGCTTGTTTCCCAGGGGACTTTATTGGCTGTTAGCTGAGGAACACTCCCATCGCCCAAAGTGCATCTGTCACTTCAGTGGTCCTCCTCTGCTCTAATGGACAGAGCGGAGCTGCGGCGGAGCACGGTGGCTAATCGTCAGAAGGGCCGCAAGGTTGAAAGTAACACCAGGGCCAGATGCCAACACTCTCCCAGATACATGGGGGCCGCTGCCTGCCTGCAATGACCTCAGAGTGGGCCCTCTCACAGCCCGCCCTCCGCTCTCTTGAGGTTACAGCCATCACACTCTTTATTTCATTTCAGGATTCTAATATTTGATTAAATATATTAATGACACTGTTGTGTCAGAATATGGCCTTCAGGAGGACTTCAAGGAACCTTCTAGTAGCAGTGTTCTGCGCTTTGTGTTGGTTGTTTAGGCACGGGTTGCATATTCACTCAAGTCATGCTTGAATTTGAGCTAACTGGGCCCTGAGCTCTTCCTTATGTTGATTTTTGGTTTTGTTTGAATCAACCTTCTGGTTAAAATCCAGTGTTTGCTCCAGTTCTGCCAGAGAGGTCAAAGGATTAGCTTAGATGGTAAGCCTAGCTGATAAGCCATACTCGCTGTTAGTCTGTTGATACCACACACACTGTCTATGAATGATTCCTCCACAGAGTGAATGTCCAGTCTATGAAACACTATAAATGTCATTTAAACGTAGGAATTTTGCACCTTAAAATGTTAACATCATACTTAAAAGGCTTTTGGTTTTTGCTAAAGACTGGAGATTCACAGAACACTCAAGTTCCTTGTAAAATGCCCAAAACAAACACAAGCTGGCACACACGCACACACGCGCGCGCACACACACACACACACACACGCACACACATACACACACACATATGCACACACACAGGTACACAGATATACACGCACGCACGCGCGCGCACACGCACGCACGCACGCACGCACGCACGCACGCACGCACGCACGCACACACACACACACACACACACACACACACACACACACACACACACACACACACACACACACACACACACACACACACACACACACACACACACACACACACACACACACACACACACACACACACAGTCATATCAACAAACTCAATAAGCCACAACAAGTCAACAAAATTACTGTAAACCAGTCAGATGCGCATAGACTCTACCATGTTGTTTTTTCAACCAGATCCTCTTCACATATTGTATAAAATATAGCAAATTCAAAACAAACACAAGTAAACATGTTTACATGGGGCCAGTCTAAACTCAATTTGGCTGAGTCCATGGTATGAAGTGATTTTAGTTGAAGAAACATCACAAAAAGCTATC
>JAXIVH010000088.1:414327-434327 GCA_036785325.1 Urophycis tenuis | reverse complement strand
AAATGAGTATATTTATTTAACCAAGGTAACATAATCCAAACTAGCGCAAAGAGAACCAAAAGAGTTGTGGACGCTGGCGAGGGAAGCAAGCGACCCCGATAGGCGGTCATCAGCCCCTTTTTATACGGAGCACCGGGCCCAGGTGCTCCCGATCAGGATGATTGGGGCAGCTGATCAACCTCGAGAAAACAGACCATGACGTCATTAGAGCAGCAACACAAGACAGCCTCAAGCATAAAGGCAGGGCCGTCACACCCTCCCCCATAAAGTCGGTGTCCCCAAAGGAAACCGGCTCACTCTAAACAAGTTAACCTAAAATTATTCCCCCAAAAACAAAACAAAAACAAACCACAACCAATCCTAACAATGAGAAATAACCTACTCACCCAAAAAATAAACAAAATTACCCAAAATTAATAAACATGAGAAAGGAAAAGAAACAACCTTCACCCTGCCCATGTACTGCTCTTTCCCCTCCTGTCCTCAGCAACCCTGGTACCTGAGAAGCAAATTAAGAGCACAGGAACAGCAAGAACATATCCCAAGCAGCATGAAATAACACTCAAGTTCACAAAGTAAAGAAATCACCACTTATAGTTAAAGAGTCACTATTCATGGTAAAAGAGTCTTCACGGTAAGGGAGCACGTGACAACGCATCAGCAATAACATTATCGGCCCCTTTAATATGCCGAATATCGAGATCATAACTCTGTAGAAACAGAACCCATCTCATCAACCTCTGATTTGGACACCGCAATGATCGAAGGAAGGTCAGAGGATTATGATCCGTGTAGACCACAAGAGGCGCGCCTCCTCCCACATACACTTCACTAAATCACTAAACAGACTGGGAAACTTCCGCACCAACTCAGCGAGCTCACCACGTCTGGGCTCGGGTAAATGAGACAGCAGCTTGTCCAGGTTACACAAAGACAAAGAGTTTTTCAGACGACCCCACAACAAACTGTCATCAGGCTCAGGCACCCCATCGTCCGGAATCACAGCCACTGAATTGAAAACCAAAGCCGGACGCACACTTTCCTCAGCCTGTCCTGGTTCACCATCACGGCTGTAAAATGGTTTCAGCAAGTTGACATGACACAACTGTTTGGACTTTCTCCGCCCCGGTGTCGCAATAAAATAATTCACATCTGAACTTTTCTCAATGACGGTATACGGTCCGATGTACTTAGCCTGGAAAGGCGAACCTACAATAGGCATTAGTGCCAAGACTTGGTCTCCAGGACTAAACTCCCGCCGCTCTGCATGACAGTCATAATTTTTCTTCATTTTACTCTGAGTCATTCGCAGGTTATCACGTGCCATACTAGTCGCCATGAACAAACGATGCCGGAATCCATTAACAAAATCAATCACGTTTTTAGGCGGCTCAGCATCCACCCAGTTATCTTTTAAAACAGCCAAAGGGCCCCTCACAACATGCCCAAAAACTAGGTCGTTCGGACTGAAACCAGTACCCTCCTGTACGGCCTCTCTGGCAGCCAACATCAGCCACGGGAGTCCCTCCTCCCAGTCTCGATCCATCTCGGTGCAATATGCCCGCAGGAGAGACTTGAGAGTCTGGTGAAACCGTTCCAACGCACCCTGACTCTGTGCGTGGTAAGCCGATGACTGATTGTGCTTTATGTGCAAGGATTTCAAGACCTGATCAAACATGCGGGAGGAAAAGTTTGACCCTTGGTCACTCTGGATAACCTTCGGGATGCCAAAAACTGAAATAAACTGAATCAGTGCCTTCACCACGGATTTAGTCGTAATGGACCTTAGCGGGTACGCAGCTGGATACCTGGTGCTTTGGCACATAACAGTCAACAAATACTTACAACCAGATTTAGCGCACGGCAAAGGTCCGACACAGTCCACAATCAAATATTCAAAAGGTTGGTTCATGGCAGGGATCGGTTGCAGTGGAGCAGGTTTCACAGACTGGTTCGGCTTGCCCGTTAACTGACACACATGACATGTTTTAATATATACAGCAACATCCCTTTTTACGCGCGGCCAGAAGAAATGTTTCAAAATGTTTAAATACATTTTTCTGACACCAAAATGCCCACTCTCGTCATGTGCGACTTTAAGGACCAGAGGGCGAAATTTAGTCGGCACAACCAACTGAAACAATGCATCCCCCACACAGTCACTTTCCACACCAACCCATTTACGAAACAACAGTCCGTTACGCACAAAGTAGCCGCTGGCTGCACTTTTTATCCCCTCAACAGACAAAACACGGTCAAATAATTCCTTAAGGGAGGAATCACACATTTGCTCCTGCACCAACTCACTCTGTGTTACTGACAGTGGAAAATCGGACAAGGACGGAGCCTCAAAATCATTGTCACCAAGCTCCCCATCAGCAAACCCAGGCTCAGCCTTACTCATTGCGCGCGTAACCACACAAACTGAAGGAACCTCAGGTACCTCACTGGAGCTCCCGTCCGACCCGGTATTACCCGGACTGAGGGTAACAACAGGTGCAGGAGGAGCATCAGCCCAAATGCGTCCCCCAGCCAAGCCATTGCCCAAAATGAAATGAATTCCCTCAATCGGCAACGCCGGCCGCACTCCCACAGCTACCTCACCCTGCACTAGCTCACAATCCAGGACCACCCTGTGCAGAGGTACAGGTAAAACAGTCAATCCCATCCCCCGACTAAGGATACGGTCCCCGCTGTCGGTCTCCCCGGACAAAGGCAGAACAGACTCGATCATATAAGAATCATAAGCCCCTGTGTCCCTCAAGATTGTAACCGGGACTTTAACATCGCTACCAACAAGCGAAACAAAACCACTTCTGATAAAAGGAGCGTAGACCCCCAGAACATCCAGCTCACAGACAGGACGCACCTCAGACACACAGCCAGTAACTACCGGAGCAGCAGCCGCCGCCGGCCTAACACTAGACTGGTTCCCTCTATGTTTAGACCGCAACACAGGACAATCGGCCTTCCAGTGCCCTCTCTCACGACAATAATTACAGCTTCTACTGCCATCAAAATTGCTCCGCGAATGAGACTCAAACCTAAACAAACCAGGCTTCCCGGAACGCGTCTGATCAGGTTGATCAGCTGCTGTAGCACCTCGACCGTGCCCACCCCAGCCAGAATCATCACGGCCGGGCGTGCGCTCTCTCACTCCGCTCTTATGGAGCAGCACATATTCATCTGCTGACACAGCCGCTTCGGCAGCAGAGACACCCTTTTGTTCATTAATATAAGTCGCAATCCGACCAGGCAACGTGTTTTTAAACTGCTCCAAAATTACCAACTCACACAAATCATCGAAAGTACTAATATCAAGCGCAGCCAACCAACGTTTAAAATGAGTAGTTAAATCGCGAACGAATTCAACATAAGTTTGCCCACTTCTCCTTTCCCAAGCTCGAAAACGTTGGCGATACGCCTCAGGCACCAGCTCATAAGCCTTCAGCACGGCAGATTTGATTTTAACATAACTACAACTATCAGCCGCGCTCAAAGACGAATATGCCCCCTGCGCCTTACCTGTGAGTGCGCACTGTAGCAACAAAGCACAATCCTCATCAGACCAGCCCCTCGCCGCGGAAACACGCTCAAACAACACAAAAAACGAGTCAGGATCCTTCTCATTAAACGGTGGCAACAGTCGCAAGTTATTTATGTCAAAGGGACGCTCGCCTTGGCTCTCAACAGCCCACTTGCGATCCTTACCTAGAGACAAACGATAACCCTCCAGGTCCAACTTCGCTTTTTCTGTCTGTTGGCGGATTGCCTCTAGCTCAATTTGTTTTTTAGCTTCCAATTCACACTTAAGCTTTTCATGCTCCATCTGCAGCAAGAGAAGCTCTTTTTGCTGCTCAAACGTCAGCCCCTGCGTCAGAACAGGTACATTTAGGACAGGTGAAAAAACCGGCACCGGGCCAGTCGTAAGGACTCCCAGTTCACAGAGTCTTAATTTCAAAATGGATTTAATATCATCTTTACGCCTCTTATCCACTACGGCCACCGAATAATGCTCAGCCAATTTTATCAACTGCTCCTTAGTGCATTTATCCAAAGCCTCCTCTGACGGAGCTGCCACGAACGCCTCACACTCAGCCATCTCCATAGATTACCACCAGGACCAGCCAAACAAACACACATTTAAACCCGAACAGGACCAGCAAGACAGCGATGTATCCCCGTGCGCACCACGATCCCAGTTTGGAGTTTCCCCGCTACCTACCATCAACCCGCCTAACTAAACTCCCAGCTAGTCTTCATGCAGCGAGCAGTGGTGGGTACTTATGCACTAGAGACCGCTGACCCGGGGAAGCGACTAGCAAGCCAGCAACTCTCCCAAAGTCACGGACATGCTCCCAAGACAATGCTTTAACCACTATGTCGCCACAACACTACCACGACCCACGCAACGAACCCAAAGGGGAACGCCGCTAGACCTACAAGGGAAAACTCCGCTCCAGACTACGATCTCCACGCACACTGAGGACCAACACTTGACCCGCGGCCACCGTTCACTGGAATAAACTAAAAAACTGGCCCCAAAGAAACAAACTCACCCAGCTTAAGGTAAGAAAAAGCCATACAAATTCATACACTGAACTCTCTCCTAATCACTACAAGCGAGCAACAAATGCTTCACCCTAAAGGTAAGCAACCAAACGCTCTGGGCACGCCAAACAAACACGCTCCATAGCAACGCATGCACCACCGCCTGCACCGATTACAAAATCCGTACTTAAGGAACACAGCCAGACTAACCAACACACAAACTTACGTCAAACAAATCTAAACAAATTCCACTAAATTGTGCAAAACCAACGGACGAGCCCCCATTTTGTCATGACCTGGCCCGAAGGACATGGCAAAAATCGGAGAGACGCAGTGCATTACCAAAATAAATGAGTATATTTATTTAACCAAGGTAACATAATCCAAACTAGCGCAAAGAGAACCAAAAGAGTTGTGGACGCTGGCGAGGGAAGCAAGCGACGACGATAGGCGGTCATCAGCCCCTTTTTATACGGAGCACCGGGCCCAGGTGCTCCCGATCAGGATGATTGGGGCAGCTGATCAACCTCGAGAAAACAGACCATGACGTCATTAGAGCAGCAACACAAGACAGCCTCAAGCATAAAGGCAGGGCCGTCACAACATACACACACACACACCCTACAGTTACATACACACACACACACACACACACACACACACACACACACACACACACACACACACACACCCTACAGTTACATACACACACACACACCCTACAGTTACATACACACACACACACCCCACAGTTACATACACACACACAGACATACACACACACACACACACACACACACACACACACACACACACACACACACACACACACACCAAGCATTCTCCACAACACACAACCACTGACTCACACAAACACAATCAGCCACATGCAGGTCTAGACGAACACCCAGGGCCCAAACTTAAATGAATGTGGGTTTTTTAACTGAGAGAATAACTATCGTTCCCCCACACTTGTTGGCTCATTGAGCAATAAACACCACTCAGCTTTTAATGCTGCAACTGTGCCCCAACCCCCCCCCCCCCCCCCCCGCCACAAACAGACACACACACACACACTCCCCATCTCCTCCCCCGACCTGCACTGCTCCCAAAGTATCAAACATCTTCCAAAACAATCATCTGATGTGCTTCTCTCAGTCCTGTATGGAACGCGTGTCACCGCATAAAAAGACTAAATAAAGTTGGTCTTCCTGGAGAACATTCTGGCATGCGGAGGAGTTGAAAAGATGCTTTGTTCCTGCATGGTGTGATCAGAGGTCCCTGTGGCTCTGTGCTCCCTCACCGCGCACACCAGACACACTCTCAGTGCCAGTCATGTGACCCAACGGAGCAGGTGAAGAGGTTACCTCCTCTACTGCTGAGCCCAACGCAAGCTCAACGCTTCTGCAGGGCCAGAACCCCACAACCCTGAAGACCAACGGGCTCACATGAGACCCCCACCACAGCTGTGACGCCACCTCCACGAATCCCATCCCGCACATCCTTCCTCTCCCGGCACATCCCTGAGCCTCTCCTCTTCCCCTCATGTCACGCTGTCTCCCCCTCCGTACCCACCTCCTCTCCCCCTCCGTACCCTGTGTACTTAACCCACCTCCTCTCCCCCTCCGTACCCACCTCCTCTCCCCCTCCGTACCTTGTACTTAACACACCTCCTCTCCCCATCCGTACCCACCTCCTCTCCCCCTCCGTACCGTGTACTTAACCCACCTCCTCTCCCCCTCCGTACCCACCTCCTCTCCCCCTCCGTACCCTGTGTACTTAACCCACCTCCTCTCCCCCTCCGTACCCTGTGTACTTAACCCACCTCCTCTCCCCCTCCGTACCCACCTCCTCTCCCCCTCCGTACCCTGTGTACTTAACCCACCTCCTCTCCCCCTCCATACCCATGTCCTCTCCCCCTCCGTACCCTGTGTACTTAACCCACCTCCTCTCCCCCTCCATACCCACCTCCTCTCCCCCTCCGTACCGTGTACTTAACCCACCTCCTCTCCCCCTCCGTACCGTGTACTTAACACACCTCCTCTCCCCCTCCGTACCCACCTCCTCTCCCCCTCCGTACCCTGTGTACTTAACCCACCTCCTCTCCCCCTCCGTACCCACCTCCTCTCCCCCTCCCTACCCTGTGTACTTAACCCACCTCCTCTCCCCCTCCGTACCGTGTACTTAACCCACCTCCTCTCCCCCTCCGTACCCACCTCCTCTCCCCCTCCGTACCCTGTGTACGTAACCCACCTCCAGAGAGCCGGCCGAGTGGCTGCTGTTTGCGTTGTTGGTGCTGCCCAGGTTGCGCGGCAGGGTCATGGTCTTCTCCGCCCCGCCGCCCCCCGTCAGGATCTGCCTGACGGACGGCCGCTGGCCGGGCTTGAGCTGCAGCGAGTGGCCGTGGGCGTGCACGTGACCCCGGTGGGCGTGCACCAGCGTGCCGCCCGGGGCCAGCATGTGGCCGTGGCCGTGGGGGGGCATGGTCTTGATGGTCCCGTAGGAGCGGTGGTTGAGGTTCATTGCCAGGTTCATGTCGCCCGGCCCGGGGGCCACAAAGTCGGCCGGGTAGGCCTCGCTCTCCGCCGGGTGCAGCGTCAGCGGGGAGGGCGGCGGTGGGAAGGGGGGGTCGTCCACCGCGATGTTGAGGGGCTTCTCCTCCCCCCCCAGCCCCAGCCCCGCCCCTCCTGCGTGGGGTCCCGGCGGCTTGAGACTGACTGTCCTACGGGGTAGGACCATGTAGTCCCCCTCTCCTCCTCCTGCTCCTCCTCCCATGATGCCCCCGCCTCCTCCTGCTCCTCCACCTCCTCCTCCGCCCACGACTCCGTCCTGGTGGGGCGAGGTGGACGAGGGGGGCGACCGCGCCCACCCCATGCCGCTCTCGGTGCACAGGTAGACAGGTGCACCGCCACGCTGCTGCTCCACGTTGACCTCCTTCTTGAGGGGCGTGTCATTCAGCTCGTTAAGTCCTCCCAGTGGGGGCACCTGCTGGCCACAGGTAAAGGAGTGAGCAGCTGCAGGCCCCGGAGGCCACAGGCGGGACAGAACAGGAAGAAAAGTAACATCGGCAGAATCCCCAGTTTTAATGCTGAACACACCAAACGACGTCGCCTTTGCTTTTGGCCGCTATCAGCATGAGTGGGTGTGGGATTTGAGGTTGAAGGTTTTGGGGGTGGTGGTCATGGTGGAGCTAGGCTGGGGGCCAGCGGTGCCAGATGGCTGATGAGCTTCACAGGGCACGCTTGCATCAGAATGGCGGCATCAGCAAAGGGGCAAACGCTGAAACTCGTTTAGTTTATTCAGGGGGATGCAAGATATATTTAGGCGCATCAGTTTGAGATTGTGCAATTCAAGCCCACTCCGTTATGTTCGACGCTTGACCGGAAGATGTGAAACTAGTTGTCATTGTTTATCTGTGGTTAATTAAAAAAAAAAAAAAAATTGTACCCTTCAAAAAGTGACCATCCTATTTTCAGTGTTGAATTCAAATAATTAAACATCTTAAAATTCAAAAAACTTACACGAGGTCTATTGGCAACACAAAAAAACACTTAACACTAAACAGCACACAAAACGACAAAACCACGTTACACCTGCTGTGAAAGACCCAAGCGCCGCCGGGCTTAGTTTAGCTTAGCTTAGCTTAGTTTATCTTAGTTTAGTTTAGCTTAGCTTAGCTTAGTTTATCTTAGTTTAGTTTAGCTTAGCTTAGCTTAGTTTATCTTAACTTAGCTTATTTTAGTTTAGCTTAGTTTAGCGAGGACAGCAGGAGTTGCCCCGTACCTGAACGATGAGGTTGGGAGGGGGGATGTTGCCGGGCAGGCTGCTGAAGTTGAGGCCCCCGTCCTGGTGGGCCAGCAGCTTGGGGTCATCCTCCTCATCCAGGGAGATGCGAGACAGCGTCCCGGTGATGGTGGACGGGTTGCACGTGTTCACCTCCTTGAAGATGACTGGGGGACACCATGAGGACCAGAGTGAGGACAGGTTCCACACAGTGGGGGGGGGACACCATGAGGACCAGAGTGAGGACAGGTTCCACACAGTGGGGGGGGGGACACCATGAGGACCAGGGTGAGGACAGGTTCCACACAGTGGGGGGGGGGGGGGGGACACCATGAGGACCAGGGTGAGGACAGGTTCCACACAGTGGGGGGGGGACACCATGAGGACCAGAGTGAGGACAGGTTCCACACAGTGGGGGGGGGGGACACCATGAGGACCAGGGTGAGGACAGGTTCCACACAGTGGGGGGGGGGGGGAAACCATGAGGACCAGGGTGAGGACAGGTTCCACACAGTGGGGGGGGACACCATGAGGACCAGAGTGAGGACAGGTTCCACACAGTGGGGGGGGGGACACCATGAGGACCAGGGTGAGGACAGGTTCCACACAGTGGGGGGGGGGGGGGGGGGGACACCATGAGGACCAGAGTGAGGACAGGTTCCACACAGTGGGGGGGGGGGGGGGGGGGGACACCATGAGGACCAGAGTGAGGACAGGTTCCACACAGTGGGGGGGGGACACCATGAGGACCAGAGTGAGGACAGGTTCCACACAGTGGGGGGGGGGACACCATGAGGACCAGGGTGAGGACAGGTTCCACACAGTGGGGGGGGGACACCATGAGGACCAGAGTGAGGACAGGTTCCACACAGTGGGGGGGGGGACACCATGAGGACCAGAGTGAGGACAGGTTCCACACAGTGGGGGGGGGACACCATGAGGACCAGGGTGAGGACAGGTTCCACACAGTGGGGGGGGGGGGGGGGGGGACACCATGAGGACCACGGTGAGGACAGGTTCCACACAGTGGGGGGGGGGGGGGGGGGGGGACACCATGAGGACCAGGGTGAGGACAGGTTCCACACAGTGGGGGGGGGGGGGGGGGGGGGGACACCATGAGGACCAGGGTGAGGACAGGTTCCACACAGTGGGGGGGGGGGGGGGGGGGGGGACACCATGAGGACCAGGGTGAGGACAGGTTCCACACAGTGGGGGGGGGGGGGGACACCATGAGGACCAGGGTGAGGACAGGTTCCACACAGTGGGGGGGGGGGGACACCATGAGGACCAGAGTGAGGACAGGTTCCACACAGTGGGGGGGGGGGGGGACACCAGGGGGAGGACAGGTTCCACACAGTGGGGGGGGGGGGGGGGGGACACCATGAGGACCAGAGTGAGGACAGGTTCCACACAGTGGGGGGGGGACACCATGAGGACCAGAGTGAGGACAGGTTCCACACAGTGGGGGGGGGGGGAGGGGTGACGAAGACCCCGGTGAGGACAGTAGGGGGTTAAATATGGCCGTGGTTGTGAGGTCGTTAATGGAGTAATTAACAACAAAGCCGGGTGGGTTGGATGGATGGAGGGATGATGAAAGCAAAGGCAAAGTCAAGGAGGAGCCAAAACAAAAAAAGTTGATGAAAGAGGTAGAAGCAGCGAGCCCATAAAACAGAATGGAAGATTTTATGGGTGAGGGAAAACAAACAGAAGGAGACGGCCGGTTTAAGAGGTGAAGCGAGGGATTAAAAACATGGTATGAAATATAGGAAAACACAAAGCAACGGGCGGAGGAGTCGATCTGATAACGGCAGAGACAATGGGGGGAAGCAGCAACATGGCGCTATAGAGGGAGATGGCATCATGGCCCAAACGGGAACAGCGTTTAATCAACGGCTGATTGTGGATGAGACAGCGATAACGGAAAGTAACACCGACAAAAAGAGAAGCCCCGACTAACAACATTTCCGACACCCTCGAGTAAACAAAAAAAAAGAGATAAAAAGTTAGTTTTTATTAAAAAGACGATGTATTTAATGTACTTTGGATCTGTGGAATTGTTTCGGACTAGATATATATTGAGAGACCCAGGGACTTCCATCCAGCTCACTCTGGTTTCAGGCAGTTTCAGGCTTCAGTTGATCTATAGCCTGGTCTGCCACAAACCTACATCTCTATAGCAAAACACAACCCGATGGTGTCTGGGAAAAAAAAAAAAAAAAACTAACAACTTTTGCTTCCCCTTCTTTGTGCAGATATTGAACATTTTATTTTATTTTGTTTTATTTCTTTTTCTTTTTCTTGAGTTTTGTGTCTGGCACCGTGACCCAATGTCTGGCTCGATCTAAAAGTTTGGTGAAAGTGGACTAAGATGGTACATTAGCTCAGCAAAAATTAAATTAATTATTAAATTAAAACCAATTGAAAACTATTTCATATCTCAGTCACAGTGTAAGTGCATGTGTTATTGTGTATGTGTGTATGTGTGTGTGTGTGTGTGTGTGTGTGTGTGTGTGTGTGTGTGTGTGTGTGTGTGTGTGTGTGTGTGTATTAATACAGGTTTGTTACAGTGTTGTGAGTTAGCTAGTTTTACTTGGATGACTATAGACATGCAAAAATAGACAGGACAAAATGCATTACAAACTGCGTTGAACATGCACAATAAGACACAATCAGTTCAACCTCATTGAGCATAGGGATCAATAGGGATCAATAAAGTATGTCTGTCTGGCTGTCTGTCTAATGCATCAGGTTGTATAGAAGGGCATGCTTGGTATTGTGCTCATCCATCAGTAACGGGACCAAAGTGTATTTTTCTGCCCTGAAGCTTGATTCCAAACCAAGCTATATGAGACTATGGGTGGGTGGGGGGTGGGTTGGTGCTGGGTGGGTGGTAGGTTAGCTGGGTGGGTGGGTGCTGGGTGGGTAGCTGGGTGGGTGCTGGGTGGGTGGGTGGGTAGCTGGGTAGGTGGGTGGGTGGGTAGCTGGGTGGGTGGGTAGCTGGGTAGGTGGGTAGGTGGGTAGGTGGGTGGGTGGTTGGGTAGCTGGGTAGGTGGGTGGGTAGCTGGGTAGGTGGGTAGGTGGGTAGGTGGGTAGGTGGGTAGGTGGGTAGGTGGGTGGGTGGTTGGGTAGCTGGGTAGGTGGGTGGGTAGCTGGGTGGTTGGGTGGGTAGCTGGGTAGGTGGGTAGGTGGGTAGGTGGGTGGGTAGCTGGGTAGCTGGGTAGGTGGGTGGGTGGTTGGGTAGCTGGGTAGGTGGGTGGGTAGCTGGGTGGTTGGGTGGGTAGCTGGGTAGGTGGGTGGGTGGGTAGCTGGGTGGGTAGCTGGGTGGGTTGGTGGGTGGGTAGCTGGGTGGGTAGCTGGGTAGCTGGGTAGCTGGGTAAATGGGTAGGTGGGTAGCTGGGTGGGTAGCTGGGTGGGTTGGTGGGTGGGTAGCTGGGTAGCTGGGTAGATGGGTAGCTGGGTGGTTGGGTGGGTAGCTGGGTGGGTAGCTGGGTGGTTGGGTGGGTAGCTGGGTAGCTGGGTAGATGAGTGGTTGGGTGGGTAGCTGGGTAGGTGTGTGGGTAGCTGGGTGGGTGGGTGGGGTGGTAACTAGCTAGAACAATGCACACCGTCATTCTGTTGCACCCGTACTGTTGGGAGCACAACGTCCTGAAATAGACTTTTAAGGGCGGTCGGTGTGTGTGAATACCATCTGATCGCCTGTGCATGTGTGTTTATCTGTGTGTGTGTGTGTGTGTGTGTGTGTGTGTTTATCTGTGTGTGTGTGTGTGTGTGTGTGTGTGTGTGTGTGTGTGTGTGTGTGTGTGCATGTGTGCGTGTGTGTGTGCGTGCGTGCATGTGTGTGTGTTTGTGTATCTGTGTGTGTGAGCATGTGTGCGTGTGTGTGTGCGTGCATGCGTGCATGCACACACAACAGTACAGTAGCAGCCCACAGTACAGACTCAAGTGGTAATACTAATGCTCAAGGTATTCAGGTCGTTCCAAAGTCTCAAAGGCGGCAGAAGATAACTTACATGGGTGTCCTCTCTCTGCAGGGTGAGGGGGGAAAGTGACTCCATGTTAGTTTGTAACAAAACACATTAACTCCAGCGTCTTCCCTGTCATTAACTTTGCAACCAAAAACAATTGTGCAACTTATATGGTGTGCTGTGGTGCCACGTGCACACACATCCACACACACACACATCCACACACATCCAAACACACACACACACACATCCACACACACACAGACATACACACACGCACACACACATCCACTCATCCACACACACACACACACGCATACACACACCCACCCACCCACACACACACACACACACACACACACACACACACACACACACACACACACACACACACACACACACTCATCCACACACACACACACACATGCACACCCTGATCATTAAAACATGCCTTGGAACACCCTGAAGAATATTCTCACCATGCACAATTTAACACTGAATCCCAACACGCCTCGATTTCTTTCCTAAAGCTTTCTCATTGGGCAGAATGTTGTGGCTCGATAAATCACTGTGAGCCAACCACGAGTGAGAAGGGAGGCGGGGCCCCTCTCCTTTCAAAATCAGGATTCAGGACAGCACAGTAACATGTCACAGCTCACGTTGTCCTCTTAGATATGCAAATACCATATTTAATCTGTGCTAAAAAAAGAGGGAGAGAGATAAACAGAGAGAGAGAGAGAGAGACAGAAAGAGAGAGAGAGAGAGAGAGAGAGAGAGAGATAGAGGTGGAATGATGGGTGCTTACCTGTTTGACAAGCCAAGTCAACGTCTTTCTCAAAGTCCGTCTGAGAGATGAGTGTGAAAAGAGAAAAAGAGACAGATTAAAGGAATTGTGTGTGTGCGCGTACGGCAGCAACAGCGCGCTCGTCACCAAAGGACTGGTGAGATCAGCGGTCACGCGTGTGTATGGAGGCTGCCTGTTTAATATTAACGGCCCCTGTAGACCGCCGGTGTGTGAACAGTCTATAATCTGTTACCATGGTGACATGTTGCGCACGCCACGCCTCATCAGTCACCCTGACGCCAAGCGAATACAAAAGAGAGGCGTTTAGGGCACCAGTGACAGCAGCAGCTCCGCCTCCTTTATTCTAGGGTTGGTGTTTAGTTTCTGATATCATCCATATGCTGACAAAAAAATGAAAAACGTCCCCAAAATAAAACAATTGAATAAAGTTTCCTGTGACTCAACGGCCCTCAATGAGACGCGTCTGGTCATGGGCTCGCACTGTGTCCTCCCACAATAGAAGGTTTCATTCAGTCTGGATAACAAACACCAGGGTTACTGTCTCTGTTACTACACTAGAGGGATGGAGCAGTGTTTCTGAGAGAGAACAGGAGGAGAGGAGGAGAGGAGGGGAGGAGGGGAGGAGGGGAGGAGGAGAGGAGAGGAGGGGGAGGAGGAGGAGAGGGGAGGAGGGGAGGAGGGGAGGAGGAGAGGAGAGGAGGGGGAGGAGAAGAGGGGAGGAGGGGAGGAGGAGAGGAGAGGAGAGGAGGGGAGGAGGAGGAGGAGAGGAGGGGAGGAGGGGAGGAGGAGGAGGTGAGGAGGGGAGGAGGGGAGGAGGGGAGGAGGAGAAGAGGGGTGGAGGAGGATGAGGAGGAGGAAGAGGAGGAAGAGGAGGAGGGGGAGGAGGAGAGGAGGAGGGGGAGGTGGAGTAGAAGGAGGAAGAGGAGTCTCAAAGGAGAAGATAATCCACACAGACAGACAGACACACAGACACACACGCACACACACACACACACACACACACACACACACACACACACACACACACACATACACACACAAAAGAAACACACACACAAAAGAACCACACACACACACACACTTCCCACACCACAACAACCCTCTCTCTTTGACCCCTGTCATATTTAAATGGAGGCAAGAAAAAATGAATCATTGCGATTTTTTTGCGATCTGTTACACGCACTCTTTGTCCCGCCTTCAAGGGTAAGCGGGCTCTGTGAGATGCGGGGTCACGCTAGTAATTTGGAGAGCACTGCGGCGATGTTGTGGGGCTGCGCAGCACTATTGACTTTGGGAACAGGCCTCACCCGAAGACATGCACCGAGCTGCACGCTGAATAATTCATGCTAGCTTTCAGTGCTAAAATAAATACAACAAAAATAAAAATCAAAACAACTATAAAGTGAACACATAAAAGCCAACCTCAGATACCCTGTAAACTCTATACTAGATTGTAATGGTTATTCTACTGTAATAATATAACTAACTATTAAAGTTAACTTTAATAATAATATCACTATAAAAGTTATACAATTATAGTTATACTATTACTATACTATTATAGTTCTACGAAGATTGAGGGGCACAATATGTTATCAATCAATCAACGACAAAATCAATTAAGATCAGTCAACAACAACATTAATAATAACTTTTTTGCAGTATTACACACGGCCCATTTTTATACACAACTGGTACACACAATCACAGCACTGTCTACAGTCTACACAACATACTGATTGGCTGCTGTGGTGGCTGTGGGCGTGGTTATGATTGATGAGGGCAAGGCTGTGGAAGTCAGAGGCCAGCATGGCGCTGTGCTGGTGGAGGTGGCTGTGGCCGTGGTTGGGGTCGAGGCGGGGCAGGCTATGGAGGCATGCCTGCTGGCACCCAGGGGGGCACGTGGACACGCTGTAGCGGAGCGAGCCGCACGGCTGGCCGCAGTAGCTGACGTTGGGACACTTCTGACCGGGGTGGGGGTGATGGTGGTGGGTGGAGGTGAGAAGGAGGGTGGAGGGGATAAGGAGGGTGGAGGGGAGATGGGAGAGAAGCAGAGTGGAGAGGATGAGGTGTGTAAGGGTAGTCGCCTCGCTGCACTCTTAATGGTGGGGGGGGGGACGCAAAACAGAGAGGGGCTGCTGTCATCTTCCTCTTCCTCTTTATTTCCCCTTTGAAATGGCAGCGTTTTTATGACGTCTCCGTCAGCGCGGTCGAAAAAGGCTCTTCAATGACCGTGGAGGATGTGGTGGTTGAGGAGGAGAATATACTGCTGGAGGTCATCCTGTTACTGTGAGTGTGATATCAAGGTGATGCTGCAGAAGTAAGCCACGTTACACTCTGCCAGGTGTGGCTTCAGAAATACAGCCTTGTCTTTTCACAAACTAAAGGTCCGCCATAGCGCTATAAATAAAGCCAGGACCCAACAGACTGCTTCATAATAATAATACCGGCTGCTGACCGAGAAAAACTAAGAAAGGGGCCTCTGTAATGTAAATGTAATAACTAATAATACACTACCTGCAGTGCTGTACAGTAAACATCAACACAGAAGGCTGCTTATGTAATCCACTCGCCTTGGCGATGCATGAAAGTCACCTGATGGATGAGGACTACATATACATATACATTCATATTTAATGTACATAAATGATATAAGCTCACCAGAGCTCCATGTAAGGAGTTGTTCAGGAGCCCAGCTAGGCTCACTGTAAACGCTCACGGTGCACAACACAATGCTAACAGAAGGATAGCTTTAGCACCAGGAGCCATGCCGGGGCTGACCGCGCCCACATTGTGGCGACGGGGGGTTCAACGGCGATGATGTATCGTTCTTATTAGTCACTTGTTTTTTGGGTTGTTTTTATTTTTTGGGGGGGTTATAATAATTATACGTGTGGTCTGCACTTTCTCCATCAAGATGCGGTGTGGGCTGAAAGGAGAGGGAAGAGGGTCCTGGTAATTAGCAGGAAGCTAAGGTGTAGCGCACCGTGAGGCCCGTCTACCACTCCAGCTCCAGGGTTGTCTCCTCCTGGGAAGTTAACCCGCCGCATTGTTGTTGTCTTAACCCTTCTTCCATTACATGACGGTACCGCGGCAACACAAGTCTGCTGCTACGAGATGCAACTTTATCAGACACGAGGCAGGATGTTGAAGAATAACCTCAGAGGCAAAACGGCATGAAGCGAAACAACAATAATGAAAAGGCTTTCAAAGGGAAACCAAAGGGGAGAGCGGACAGAAGGGGCACATATTCATTATGAAGACTTCAATCCAGGCATCAAGGTGCAGGAAGTACTGCGTCACCCCCACGGACCGTGGAGCTGGATGATGCAGTGGGCGGGGCACGGATGGAATCTAAGAAACGGCAAAATGAAATGAAATGCTATTCACCATGATCTGCACCTGTCCGTTCTTGCAGGAGTCCGGAGAGTTCTCACTGTCGTCTTTGCAGCCCCCCATCCTGCAGCGCACGGCGTCCTGCACCTGCAGTGTGGGACACGGTAGAGGGATGGAAAGACACCAGGGGTGAGAAACAGCACTGCCTTGAGAGCACTGGAGCACGCACTCTGTGGGTTGGAACAATGAGAGTCAGGAGCAAACCTTAACAAATAACCATCAATAAATGGCCCAATAAACAGACAGTGATGTGACTTGATGTAATGCACAGAAAATTAAAATGAAAAAGTAATGAAATACTTTTTTTGGAATAACCACACTTAGCTTCCTTTTCCAGCACACTTCACTATAACAGAATGTATATAACAGTGTATATAACAGAGTGTATATAACAGTGTATATAACAGAGTGTATATAACAGAGTGTATATAACAGTGTATATAACAGTGTATATAACATCGTGTATATAACAGTGTATATAACAGAGTGTATATAACAGAGTGTATATAACAGACTGTATATAACAGTGTATATAACAGTGTATATAACAGTGTATATAACAGCGTGTATATAACAGTGTGTATAACAGAGTGTATATAACAGACTGTATATAACAGTGTATATAAGAGACTGTATATAACAGAGTATATAAGAGACTGTATATAATAGTGTATATAACAGCAGGGTTCTGAGTGTGTTCTGAGTGTTTCACTAATTCACGATTGGGTTAAATGCAGAGACCAAATTTCCCTCACAGGATCAAAAGAGTAATTCTTAACAGTGTATATAACAGACTGTATATAACAGAGTGTATATAACAGAGTGTATAACAGACTGTATATAACAGAGTGTATATAACAGACTGTATATAACAAAGTGTATATAACAGTGCATATAACAGAGTGTATATAACAGAGTGTATATAACAAAGTGTATATAACAGTGTATATAACAGTGCGTATAACAGAGTGTATATAACAGACTGTATATAAGAGTGTATATAACAGAGTGTATATAACATATTGTATAGAACAGAGTGTATAGAACAGAATGTATATAACATTGTATATAACAGACTGTATATAACTCTGTATATAACACTGCACTCCGCCCTCTCCCACCTGGACAAAAGCCATACATATGTTAGAATGCTGTTCATTGACTTAAGTTCAGCATTCAACACCCTCAACCCCTCCAAACTGATCACCAAACTCCGTGATCTGAACATTGCCCCCTCCCTCCGTAACTGGATACTGGACTTCCTGACCAACAGACTGCAGTCTGTTAGGATCAACGGTCACACTTCCTCCACCCTCACCCTGAACACTGGCGTTCCGCAGGGCTGTGTGCTGAGCCCTCTCCTGTACTCTCTCTTCACCCACGACTGCACACCGACATATGGTTCAAACACCATTGTGAAGTTTGCAGACGACACAACGGTGATAGGCCTCATCAGCAACAACGATGAGTCAGCGTACAGGGAGGAGGTTCAGTGCCTAGCTGCGTGGTGCGCCGACAACAACCTGTCCCTCAACGCCACGAAGACCAAGGAGATCATCGTGGACTACAGGAAAACAAAAGGTGGCACGCACACCCCCCTCCACATTAACGGGACGGAGGTTGAGCGGGTATCCAACTTTAAGTTTCTGGGAGTCCACATCTCCGACAGTCTATCCTGGTCCCTCAACACCACTGCCCTAATCAAGAAGGCTCAACAGCGCCTCTTCTTCTTGAGGAGACTAAAAAAGGCCCACCTGTCTCCTCAGATCCTGGTGAACTTCTACCGCAGCACCATCGAGAGCGTACTAACCAACTGTGTCACAGTGTGGTATGGTAACTGCTCCGCCTCGGACCGGAAAGCACTGCAGAGGGTGGTGAAAATCGCCCAACGCATCACCGGTTCCCCACTCCCCTCCATCCAGGCTGTCCAGAGGAGGCGGTGCCTGCGTAAGGCGCGCAGCATCGCAAAGGACAGCTCTCACCCCAACCACAGACTGTTTACCCTCCTCCCCTCTGGAAAGCGCTACAGGTCTCTGGGCACCCGGACCACCAGGTTCAGGGGAAGCTTTTTCCCCCAAGCTGTCAGCCTCCTGAACTCCAAACCCGCATGAACATTGTGCCCCCCCCAAGGACATACACCCCACCCCACCCATGACCTTGATCCATCTGACCCCGCCCCCCAAAGACACTCACCACTGCCCACCCAATACCTGCCCCCCCCCCCCCCCCCCCAAGGACATGCACCCCCCGCACATCCAGCACCCCCACACCTCACCCCCCCTGGACATACTAAACTTATTATAATTTATAGCAATGTTATTTATTTATTTATTTATTCCTAACTGCCATTGCACCCCCCACTCCCATACCCATACAACCCATACTCATCTGTTGTACCCATTCTGTTATTCGATGTTATTCTGTTATACTGCACTAGAGCACTACTGCACCACATGCACACTTACTTCTATTTGCACTACTTCTATTTTGCACATTGTATACTGTTTACACTTGACACTTTTCACTTGCATGTTATGCCACTGTGAGTAACTGTTTAATACCTCGATGATCACTACCTCCATCTGCACTGTTTGTCACTTTGTTAACTACCTATAATTACCGTCATTTTAATAACCACTGTCACTTTTCAATTTTGCACCTTATTCTGCATTTCTGCATTTCAACCTGCACCTTAATCGCTCATTTGCACTTCTGGTTAGAACGCCAACTGTATTTCGTTGTCCCTGTACTTGTACTCTGCACAATGACAATAAAGTTGAATCTAATCTAATCTAATCTAATAACGGTGTATCAAACAGTGTATAACAGACTGTATATAACAGAGTGTATATGACAGAGTGTATATAACATAGTGTATATAACAGACTGTATATAACAGAGTGTATATGACAGAGTGTATATAACATAGTGTATATAACAGACTGTATATAACAGACTGTATATAACAGAGTGTATATAACAGTGTATATAACATAGTGTATATAACAGACTATATAACAGAGTGTACATAACAGACTGCTGTGGGTAGAGTAGGCTCTACACAGCAGAGAACAGGGGGAATGTCTACCTTTTGAGTTAGAAGACAACCAATGCATATCCTGGCAATTCAGAGCAATGTAGGCATGCAAAAACCACATGCAAAATCCCTTTAAAGGGTAAGTAATCCCCAAACACTTTGTTTCAGCTGAAAATGGTTTTGTTTGGGTCACAGTGTTGGTGGACATTTGTGTGTTTCTGATTTGAAATGCAATAGTCTGTTACTTCCAGAAAAAAGCCTTTTAAGAGTGATAGAGTATCCACTTTGTGAAGAAATATTCATAGAAAGCATTCTATATGTATATAAGATTTAAAGATTACCAAACCATTGAGGTGGTCTTATTGAGCATGAAATAACACACTAAGAAATAGAAAAACACTGGCTGTGAAGGAAAAAAGGCCTCAACCCAATTATATCTTCCACATAAAACATACAGTTCATG
>JAXIVH010000088.1:401827-411827 GCA_036785325.1 Urophycis tenuis | reverse complement strand
TCGTACTAAAACATGTGCTCTCTCTTTGTTAAAAATACATGGCGTTCTTTTCGCATCTATGCAGGATTAGGCTTTGCACACATTTACAGAAGTCTTCCTGTATGTGATATGGATTTATTTCCTGTTAGTGTGCGAAGCATTAGGAGATGTACTACGTCTTTGGAAATTGCAAATATGCTGTTGCGTTTGTGAGCATTGTGTGCGAGTGTGTGAACTAGTGAGTGTGTGTGTGAGTATGTGTGCATGCACTGGCATGCATCTCTGTGTTAACTTCACAATGGCTGCGCCATCGCCTGTCCTCTGTACCAAGGTCTCATGAATCTAAACTACAGCCAGCCAGCCGTCCCGCATGTGTGTGTGTGTGTGTGTGTGTGTGTGTGTGTGTGTGTGTGTGTGTGTGTGTGTGTTTGTGTGTGTGTGTGGTGTGTGTGTGACTGTGTGTGTGTGTGTGTGTTGTGTGTGTGTGTGTGTGTGTGTGTGTGTATGTGTGTGTGTGTGTGTGTGTGTGTGTGTGTGAGTGTGTGTGTGTGTGTGTGTGTGTGTGTGTGTGTGTGTATGTGTGTGAGTGTGTGTGTGTGTATGTGTGTGAGTGTGTGTGTGTGTGTGTGTGTGTGTGTGTGTGTGTGTGTGTGTGTGTGTGTGTGTGTGAGTGTGTGGTTTGGGGGAGGGACGGGGGGCTTCCCATGGTAATTGAGAGCGAGCAGGGGGGTGTAGGGCATAAGAGCAGGACTTATCATCTTATTCCATGGAGCGTCGCCGGTTAATCTTTTCAAAGCTGCCTCAGATCGTCCGGACAATGCGAGAGCAACAGCAGCCTGAGACGCACACCATCACACAGCCAGAGGGCTGCAGTAATCCTTCTGTCTGATCCTCTGCCCCTCCTCCCTCCCTCCCTCCCTCTCTCTCCCCATATCTCTCTCTCCGTATCGCATGCCCTCTCCAACAATGACACCTAGCTCCTTCCGGGGAGAGGCGTGCCGCTTGCGACACTCGCCAGCGCACATTTAATCAGCCAGCCGTTGTTGGTGTGAGACGGGATGAGGTGAAGGGGGGGCAAATACCTCGGCTCGAGGAGCCTGTGAACCCCGAATCACTCTCCCAGAGCTCGCTTCCAGGGGCTCAGGACCCCTGTCAGTGTGTGGGTGAGAGGAGAGGAGAGGCAAGAGAGAGGCAGAAAGAGGCAGAGCGAGGCAGAGAGAGGCAGAGAGAGGCAGAGGGAGGCAGAGAGAGGCAGAGAGAGGCAGAGAGAGGCAGAGGGAGGCAGAGAGAGGCAGAGAGAGGCAGAGAGAGGCAGAGAGAGGCAGAGGGAGGCAGAGAGAGGGCAGAGAGAGGGAGAGAGAGGGAGAGTGAGGCAGAGAGGTAGAGAAAGGCAGAGAGAGGTAGAGAGAGGCAGAGAGAGGCAGAGCGAGGCAGAGAGAGGCAGAGAGAGGCAGAGAGAGGGGGAGAGAGGGAGAGAGAGGCAGAGCGAGGCAGAGAAAGGAAGAGAGAGGTAGAGAGAGGCAGAGAGAGGCAGAGAGAGGCAGATAAAGGCAGATAAAGTTAGAGAGAGGGAGAGAGAGGTAGAGAGAGGCAGAAAGAGGGAGAGAGAGGCAGAGAAAGGCAGAGAGGTAGAGAAAGGCAGAGAGAGGCAGAGGGAGGCAGAGAGAGGCAGAGAGTAGAGAAAGGCAGAGAGAGGCAGAGGGAGGCAGAGGTAGAGAAATGCAGATAGAGCCAGGGGGAGGCAGAGATAGGTAGAGAAAGGCAGATAGAGGTAGATAGAGGCAGAAAGAGAGGCAGAGGGAGGCAGAGGGAGACAGAGAGAGGTGGAGGGGGAGACAGAGGAGCTGAAGGTGGACCTACCTCTCGCCGCATGGCACAGTGAACGGTGATGATGACGAAGCCTTGCACGGAATCAAACACCGCAAAGAGGACCTGCCACAAGAAGAAAGTACCCCAACACCCGACACAAAGCCGCCGGTTAACAAGGTGGCCGTCCAACCACAGGACAAGACTGTAACTGTTGCTGTATATAGCTATGAATGTACACTGAAGTAGGTGTCTTAGGTAGACTTAGCACCTGGAACAGCGTGGAGCGCCGGTCAGTGATGGCCAGCACAGCAGACATCCAGGTCAACGCCAGCAGTGGAAGAACTACACAGGAGCTCCACAGAGAGGCCCTGGAGGGGAGAGACACATAGAGACAGAGAGACATAGAGAGAGAGAGATGAGAGAGAGAGAGAGAGAGAGAGGAGAGAGAGAGAGAGAGAAGAGAGAGAGAGAGAGAGAGAGAGAGAGAGAGGAGAGAGAGAGAGAGAGCTGAGAGTGAGAGAGAGAGAGAGAGAGAGAGAGAGAGAGAGAGAGAGAGAGAGATGAGAGAGAGAAAAGAGAGAGAGAGAGAGAGAGAGAGAGAGGAGAGAGAGGAGAGAGAGAGAGAGAGAGAGAGAGAGAGAGAGAGAGAGAGGAGAGAGAGAGAGAGAGAGGAGAGAGCTGAGAGAGAGAGAGAGAGAGAGAGAGGAGAGCGAGAGAGAGAGAGAGATGAGAGAGAGAGAGATGAGAGAGAGAGAGAGAGAGGAGAGAGAGATGAGAGAGCGAGAGAGAGAGAGAGAGAGAGAGAGAGAGAGAGAGGAGAGAGATGCAAAACAGAGAAGAGGGGATCAGAAGAGGGTCAAGGACAGCAGAGGGAGGGAGGGAGGGAGGAGCAAGGGTAGGGGTGGTCATCAATCTGGTACCACCTTGTTTCCAATATTTTAATTGAGCAGGGTTTTCATGTGCAGGGCTCACAGGTGTCAGACAGGGGGCTCTGTGGGGGCCTGTGCTCTGACACTTGATTGACACACGGAGGAACATGTAAATCTAATATTCACGCCGACCCTGGCACCACAATTATGCACCGCTGTTGGCAGCGCGCAGGCTGTGGAGCAGGCGCTCTGTGATGACGGGTTGAGCCCCCCCCCCCCCCCCCCACCCCCGTACACACCCCCACCCGCCCTCAGATGAGTCGCTGACAAGGAGGTGCCTGACGTGTGAAATTGTGTGCTATGTGTGTACATGGTGGTGAACATGAGTGTGTGTGTGTGTGTGTGTGTGTGTGTGTGAGTTGTGTGGGGGAGTTGTGTAACCAATGAAGTCAGACACCAATTTAAAAAGGTTTCACGCTGCTTTGATCACATATGGACCCTGGTGGCTGTCAGCAGCCTGGCTGATGGACAGCTCTGTCCAGAGGCAGCCTGTAAGGGCTGACTTGGTGGCGGAGACATTGTTGTCGGGTTTGGAGTTCGTTAAGCAGCACTGTATTCAATGAGGGAACTTCCTGAGAATGAAGATCAGAAGAAGGTGAAGAATGTTTAGTGTTTGGCTCGCCATTCTTTTGTGTTGATCATAACATGCTGTTGTTGTTTTCTGGTCGCAATTTACTGTACACAGTTTGGTTCACATGGTGGATGCCTGGTTGGCCGTTGGGGGAGTGAGTTCTGAAGACAGTCTTGTTGAGTGGGGGGGGCGGTTAGGCAGGATCAAACCCAAACCTTCCAACTGGAGAAGGAAATACCCTCTCACATGCTTCTCCATCCCAGGCAACTGGGTTCAAATGTTCTCTGTAGTCAGTCTGTTGGAACCACTTCTAGTGCTGCTACATTTCTTTGCATGCATAATTGTGTGGCATTTTTACATCACTTTTCAACAGTGGCATCAGAGGGCCCAAAGGTGACAGCGGTGATCTGTTCATGAAGAAATATGAAGGTCCCCCAATCCCACCATTTTTTTTTTTTATGATCAGCTTCACTTTACTTCATATGGCATCCTGCCACATCATTTTTTACTCTGCATTATTTAGTGTGCCTGAACTACGGGCACGGGCTGTGTTCTCCATTATTTGAAGCCTGGGTCTTTCTTTTATAGCGCACGCGTTTTGAAGCACCCTTTTCTAATAAGGTGCTGGCATTTAACAACTTCCCAGCCATCACTTTGAATAATGAACGCCATCAGCTGTAAACGCTTTGCCTCTAAGACTTCCTGTCGGAGACGATCACCCGCCCTGAAAGAAAGGAAGTTCTTCTGTGTGTTTGTTCTGTCTTCTTCTTCTCCTCCTTTTCTGTATGCAGCAGACACAAAGCTGTTTGAGCTTTGAGAGAGATGGGGCTTTGTGTTGTCGAGACGCCATCTTGCACAATTTCATGGAGTGTCAAAATGTGAAACTGTGAACAGATTTGTATTTTATTTTTTGTTCACTAATGATGGTAAGAGGGCTTTTACCCCCTCAGTAATCTTTGCATTTAGCAAGAGAGTGATCGGAAACTCAAAAAAGACTGCGCTGCCTTTTGGCATATCGATGGCCGGTAACCCTGATGCAAATGCTCTTCTTTGTGAAGAATCATTTCAAATGTCTCCAGAAGCTGCATTTCCAACAAATCAGACCCAGGGGTTTTCAGGGGCACACTTGCAATGTTCTATTTCTCTATTACAATCTCAATGTTCTAATTCTAAACGTTGACACACAATCCAATGAAAGTGACGTTAAAACGTCACAACGGACATTGGTTAAAATAATGATCCCGTGGTGATGATTTGAATGTACACACTGGAAGCAGCCAGAGTGGAAGTGAGTCTGTGTAGTATCACACCTGTGAGTTCATCAGAGGAATACATTCATTATGTCAGTGATGTGCACCTGTGTTCTCCTGGGATATGGAGGACATTAGCACCGGGCAGCAGGGAAAGACTCATTTCCATTTTGTTAATGACAGTGGGTGGGGCGGAAGAAGAACAGAAAGAGGGAAGAAGGAAGAGGATGCCCTCTCCTTTCTTACCAGAAGGTTGCAAGAGAGAGTGACATAAATGCAATGAGAGAGAGAGAGAGAGAGAAACTGAGAAGTGGGGGAGAGAGAGAGAGATGCGGTGAGAGGTAGAGAGTTGGTGAGAGAAGATACAGAGTTTTAAAACCCTAGAAAGAGCAAGCGAGGTAGAGATGCAGTGAGAGAGACACAGCAATAGGCAGAGAGTATTAAAGCAACAGAGATAGAGAGAGAGCATGTGAGGAGGAGAGAGAGAGAGAGAGAGAGAGAGAGAGAGAGAGAGAGAGAGAGACAATGAGACAGCATGGGCCGTGGTAGAGATGGACTAACATGGCGCTGCTGGCAGTGGAGCTGGACATGGCGCTGCTGGAGATCACGCCACTACTTTGAGCATTTCAGCAGCAGCCGTTAGGAGCCTCCACCGGACGCTTTGGACGCACACACACACATGGAGACACACACACACACACACACACACACACACACACACACACACACACACACACATACACACACACACACAGACACACACACACAAATACACAGACAGAGACACACAGAGACACACACACACACACACACACACACACACCCACACACACAGACACACACAGACACAGAGAAACACACACACACACACATACACACACAGAGACACACACAGACACACACACATGGACACACACACACACACACTCACACGGAAACACACACACGGAGACACACACAGACACACATACAGAGACACACACACGCACGCACACACACACACCAACACACACACACATGCACATATACGCACACATACAGACATGCACACAAACAGGCACGGACACACACACACACACAAAGTCACATATATTTGCAGGCACACATATACCACCGAAAACATGTGGGTGCACACATACACACAGAGACACACACACGCAAACATATACAAACACACATATGGACACAGATGTAAGTGGTGGAGCAGGTAAAGGCACAGGGGTTGGGATGTGAACATGTCAGTGTAGTGCAGGAGAAGAGGTGGGACAGAGGGACATGGGTTGGGATGTGAACATGTATTCAGGGTAGTGGAGGAGAAGAGGTGGGACAGAGGAACGGGTTGGGATGTGAACATGTATTCAGGGTAGTGGAGAGAGGTGGGACAGAGGAACGGGTTGGGATGTGAACATGAAGTCAGGGTAGTGGAGGAGAGGAGGTGGGACAGAGTGACAGGGGTTGGGATGTGAACATGAAGTCAGGGTAGTGGAGGAGAGGAGGTGGGACAGAGGGACAGGGGTTGGGATGTGAACATGAAGTCAGGGTAGTGGAGGAAGAGGAGGTGGGACAGAGTGACATGGTTGGGATGTGAACATGAAGTCAGGGTAGTGGAGGAGAGGAGGTGGACAGAGTGACAGGGGTTGGGATGTGAACATGTATTCAGGGTAGTGGAGGAGAGGAGGTGGGACAGAGTGACAGGGGTTGGGATGTGAACATGTCAGGGTAGTGGAGGAGAAGAGGTTGGGACAGAGGAACGGGTTGGGATGTGAACATGAAGTCAGGGGTAGTGGAGGAGAGGAGGTGGGAAGAGGGACATGAGTTGGGATGTGAACATGAAGTCAGGGTAGTGGAGGAGAGGAGGTGGGACACAGGGACAGGGAGGACACAAGACAAACAGAACAAAGACAAAATAAATAAAAGGGAGAAAAAAAGAAAAAAGAAATCCAAATTAAAAACTGATCGGAACAACAGCAAACAATAAGAAACATGTAAGTTCACAGTGAGCTGGTTCACCGTTGAGTAAGTAGAGAGTGAGCGATGGACACTGTTGAGCAATGTTACAGTATGTTGAAGTGATGAGGATTTAATGGACTACAGCGAGACAGACGGGAGCTGATCCTTTCCTTTCCCTTGTGGTAGGCTCGGGAAGTGTGTGTTTGTCTGTTTGTGTGTATGTATTGTGTGCGCATTGTATCGGAACGTCTGTTTGCATTCATGGTTTCTCTATGTATTTCTCCAATGTCTCAGAGTGATGTTTTGCCTGATATTATTACTACTATTAATTATGCATATACAGTATACATTTAATTATCATCAAGGGTGTCACTAGCGATTGAAAAGATCTGTGGGTATCCCCAAAAGGTTCAGGGGTATAGCCCTGAATGCCCTGCCTAACGATGTGCCTGGTCATCATCATTGTCATCATCAGAGTTCACCTGAACCCTGCATAACCCTTCCTTCATGCTCTGACTTGTTGTACATCTTCCTTCATGCTCTGACTTGTTGTACATCTTCCTTCATGCTCTGACTTGTTGTACATCTTCCTTCATGCTCTGACTTGTTGTACATCTTCCTTCAATGCTCTGACTTGTTGTACATCTTCCTTCATGCTCTGACTTGTTGTACATCTTCCTTCATGCTCTGACTTGTTGTAGATCTTCCTTCATGCTCTGACTTGTTGTACATCTTCCTTCATGCTCTGACTTGTTGTACATCTTCCTTCATGCTCTTGACCTTGTTGTACATCTTGGCACTTTGTAATTTGCACTTAGTCAGAGATGTTGTATACTAGCAATGGTTAATCTAGCAATTGAAATGCTTGAAACTTGTTCTGGTGACTTACTGTATTAGCAGCAATGAAATGTTTCACCTTCTTATGACAAATGTACTCTTTGTAAGTCGCTTTGGATAAAAGTGTCTGCTAAATGCCCTAAATGTAAATGTGAATCATCATCATAATGCCTGTCTGTAAAACTCAAAGAGATTACCCAAATAGATGGCTTACTACAGCTCAAATAATGATAACTATAAGCAACATTTTCGGGGATTCATTAGAGTTAGACTTAGAGCACAACAGACAATCATACCTAAATAAAAAACAACAAGTTGAGATCCCGACCTTTTCAGAGGGTCAGAGAAATAACTTCTAAAAGCATGTATGTTTATACTGCATGTCTTCCATTCAGTGGATGAGAGCCTTTCTTAGAACAGTCACTACAAAGCCAAGGCACTTGAGAGATAGAACAAGGTTAAGGCTGAATGTTGACAGCATATTGAAATGTAAAATGTAATCTTGTTAATTATCACTGTATTTGGGTTTTCATGTTCAATTTTCAGTTTCAAATTATTTTGCCTTGCCGCGTTAAACCATATCTTTTGTGGGGTGAGGTCTGTGTGAAGTTATAATTGATAGTCATTATTGTTTAGTTTAATGACTTGCACAGTGACATTTTTTTTAAATTCAATAGCAAATAATACATTTCACATAATTGCTGGGAATGCTCAGTATATATTCAAGTTAAAATCATTTAAATAAATCCACTCAGAGTACATTGTAATTGGTTAAAAAATGGTGGATGGATCTTTCCTTAAACCATATCATTGTTTTACGTCCATCAAAATATCCGCTTATTCTTTTCATAAAGAAATGTTGTTAAAAACATCAAATGTCATTGAGAGAACTGCTTAATAATTACAGTAGGGATGCATAGTTTAGTAGACCATGTTGTTAGTGAGATGAATAAACAATAGGGCTAAAAAACATAGTTACATAGTTACTGTTCAAAGACTTCTTCATTCTTCACACTCTTTAAAATATGAGCTTTCCTTGTTTAGTCTTTAGTTTAGTCTTCAGTCTTCCTTGTTTAGGTCACACCTCTCCGGGAGGAAAACAGAGGGTCTGCGTGAGCGGATCTGTTTTTACCGCACAGTGGAGAATGAAGGGGGCTATGCACATGCTACGCTACATTAGCGCCCCATCACAGCTCATTGCCTTAACGCAGAACATGTCCCCATGGCTTCATAAGGAAATACATTATGCTAATGATTTTGTGTCCTGTTAGTAACACTGTGCACCATGGCTCCTGTGTCGTACATATGGCCGTTGTGTGAGTGTCTGTTCCAGGTATATGCCTAAGGGCCAGACGGTTAGGGTAAAGATAAGATAAGATAAGACTTTATTAATCCCCGAAGGGAAGATATGGAGTATGTAGCACACCACCATGAAATGCCTGTTGTCGTGACAGAAGTGTGGGAGTGAGTAATGCATGTGATGTGTATCTCTACTTTTTTGGCCAATTTGCTCCTTTACATGTTATGAATGAACTCTATTGCATCATTAGCTGACAAATGATCATAGAGACTCCTTCATTAACCCTTTCAGCTTAAGAACAGCATTTACTTTTTTCTATTCGTGGTCATAACCTAGATAAAATGGGACAATGACTAGCAGAAGATAAAATGAATAAGCGCATGTAAATGAAACCATGGGGTTTTGTCCTTGAGATCGCTGTATTTATTCACTGGTGAACCACCCATGAATTTCTGAAATATCCCCTGTGTGTGTGTGTGCCGTCTATTAGTTTACATGCACACTGGCATCCCAAATGCACACACCTTTTGGTTCAACCTCCTACCTGAAACCTTCACAGGCTGTTCCCACTCAATTCCTTTCCAATATAAAATGTGTCTCAACACCAACAGCAGTGTAAACGTGCGCTGTCGTGTACCTGTGAATTGATTGTGTATAATCAATCATGAAACACAATCTTCCTGTTTAACCAACATGCAATCAGCACACCATCTGTCTCTGATCTGAGGAATCCTCAATATTTAACAGAACCATTACATTGCCTGCGTTCCTGCAGCTGCCCCTGAGCCACAGTGAATGTACAGCATCAGGTGGCAGATATATGCAGGGGGGCAGAGCTATTTGCTTGCAGGGGGACACACACAGCGAACTCTTCTGATTTGTCGCTAAATGCGACAGATGTCTGCCGATTTTTTTTGCCAAAATTGCACCACTTTTCACGTGCCAAAAAAGCAGGTATCGGACTAATCTGTACTAGATGTCTCTATGCTGAGGCTGAGGTTGCGTCCCTCACTCTCTTTCTCTCTCTCTCTCTCTCTCTCTCTCTCTCTCTTCTCTCTCAGTCTCTTGAGAGCTTTGGAAAGTAATTTGGCACATTTCAGAGGGATGCTGTTTTTGCTGTAATTATCTGTCTTTCTGAGCGATCTCTCATGCTGCTGTGTTTTGAGTGCAGATGAACTCACCCCGCACGCTGCTTTTTAGACTTGTCCGAGATGCCGTCCGAGACATGAGTTTATTGAACACCACGATGCCGATCAGCATGTTCACCTGAGAGAGAGAGAGAGAGAGAGAGAGAGAGAGAGAGAGAGAGTAAGGTGTTTTTCCAACATCAGTAGTACACTGCGTTGCCTTGGCCTGACAGACAACAAGCTGTTTT
>JAXIVH010000088.1:380620-383120 GCA_036785325.1 Urophycis tenuis | reverse complement strand
ACGCAAGCTCACACATACACTTTTTTTTTTTTTTTAACACACATGCATTCACACATACACACACACACACCCCAGCCACTTAAAGCCCTTGTCTATGATTAAGTGTAGTCCTCCTTGAGGAAGAAAGTAGTTTGCGTTGGTTTTGCCGGGACAGTTCTTCCCTCTCCCAAGGCGCCCGTCAGGCCTTGAGGGTCATTACCACGGTGATGGGGGTCTAACGATGCTGTGACCAACTCGAGATGGACATGGCAACACACATGGGCCGTCCAATGAGAGTGCACACTTTCACACCTCCTGATTGTCCCGTGATATTTATACACCAGTTGGATGTCACCAGGCAATGCGGTGATGTATTGAAGGCTGCCTAATCAGATTCCTTCTTCCCCATTCACTTTGTTTTTCTTTTCATAATGGCCCTTCATATGAATCTCTCATCCTTGTCCGTTCCCCCTCCTCTGTCTCTCATCCCTCCCTCAGAGTCACAGCACTTCACATTAGTTCTTGAGGATATAAATGACACACACACACACACACACACACACACTCATCGTACTTTTCACAGCGGGAGAGGAGACAGCCGTTCAAGGTGTGCCTCATCTGCCCTCCTCCGACCTTCATCCAGGCTTCATTCTGTCTCTTGTTTTCGTTCCATATGTGATCTCTCGCTCCAGTAGAGACCACCCATGGAGCCAAAGATAGAATTGGTTTCATGCCCCCTCCTTATTGTGTGCATGTGTGTGTGGGTTGGTCTCTGTATGTGAATAGTATACCAACTACTGTGTGTGTGTGTGTGTGTGTGTGCGTGGCGTGTTTGTATGTGATTGGGGATTTGCTGTCTACAGACAGTGAGTGATAGAGAGCAATGGGTGAAAAAGAGTTAATAATGTTTCCATCCTTATCTATATCATCATCTATATGAGCATCTATATGAGCAGCTGACAGTGGGTGACTATGGATCTGGATGTCTGTTTCTGAAATATTTCAGTTCAAATCGCGATGGCAACCCCTAGAGTCACAATTCTTATTTTAAGGAGGAAACACACAGCTACAGGATTTACATTTTCTGCATTATTCTCGACTTCCCAGGTAGCTGAAGCCTATCCATTTCTTTTTACAATACCTTTATGAAATACTGAATATTGTCTGCGGTTTTGAATATTTCATGTCATACATTTTTCTGTGTGTAAAAGATACATGTGATGCTAGAGGAATCCACTCCTGTTGAGCACACACACACTCACTCACACACACACACACACACACACACACACACACACACACACACACACACACACACACACACAGACAAACACACACACACACGCACACACACACACACACACACACACACACAAACACACACACACAGACAAACATACACACTCACTCACACACACACACACACACACACACACACACACACACACACACACACACAAAAACACACACACAGACAAACACACACACACACACACACACACACACACACACACACACACACACACAAACACACACAGACAAACACACACACTCACTCACACACACACACACACACACACACACACTCGATCACGCAACACTCGATCACTCAGAAGGTCCACCGTCACCACCACCCACAAAGCTGGAACACACACATTCCACATACAATGTGCTGTCTAAACTCGGCTATAGGATGGTTGGTGTGGGAGGGGAGGCAGATGATGTGCCGTGGGGCGTGGGAAGAAGGTGTCAAGGTGTCCTCACCGCCATGGGCCATTCAGATGGACAGGAAGACGGACAGGGAGACCCCACGACACGTGTTGACCGGCCGCAATGAATGAATGAACGCTCTTTACGTGTGCTTGACACGGCCCTTGTTTCGAGACACATTCATCATACGTCCTTTTTGTCCGACGGCGTTAGCCTTACTGACGCTACAGGGATGGATGGATTAATAGCAACAATAAGTAGCTTGTTTCCATGCGTGCATACGTAACCCATGCCCCGTGGGAGTTTTCCTAAATGCAAAAAAAAAGACTGCAACGTTCCTGAGGTAAACAATACACCTCGATATGCAAGCACAGGAAACAATTGTTGACTTGCGTTTTGTAATTACGTATTTATCAAGCGTCTTGACAGGCAACCGCGGCTAATCTGCCAAGAGGGCGAATAAAGCTGGAGGAGGAGTCTGATAGCTGGCCGGGTTGTATTTATGGGTGGCTGTTCTTTCCATCAAAGAAGCCATGGTAGCCTGGCTCTAGAACCAGGAGTTTTGAAAAATTGCTTTGCTTTTGCCACATGAAGGAGCCTGCCAATTTTGGCTCTTGGTAAATTGGTTGCAGGCCAAGACGTGGTGTTTATCTGGGTTTCTTCTCTGTGCATTTATGGGTCTATCAATTTTCTTTTTTTTCATGCCTTGCTTGTCCGAATTGAAGAAAAACTGGCAACTTTGAAAATGAGACTATGTATTTCACAGAGGCATGAAACACAGCCCGGTGGAACATAATAGGCTACATTTAAA
>JAXIVH010000088.1:369930-372920 GCA_036785325.1 Urophycis tenuis | reverse complement strand
CTCACGGCAATTAATGGTAATGTTGCAATAATATTGGTACATTTTGCAGCCAAAAATGTGTGTGCGTGTGTACGTGTGCGTGTGCATGTGTGTGTGTGTGTGTGTGTGTGTGTGTGGGTGGGTGTGTGTGTGTGTGTGTGTGTGTGTGTGTGTTTGTGTGTGTGTGTGTGTGTGTGTGTGTGTGTGTGTGTGCAGTTCACGAAGCACACCACCTACACACAGTACAGTATATAGGCTTGAGCATAGCAGAGCGTCTCAGAATATATCAGGGGTGTATATTCCCTGGCTTTAGTAAAACCAACAGACTGTGCCAGCCTTAGGCCTCGTCTCCAGATTAGACCACTCATCTCCAGCGAGCCTGACATTTCCGGAACATTCCAGAGTGTTCGGTGTTGAATTCTCCAGCTCTGGGCTCTGACAAGTTAAATACACTTTTTCTTTTAAAAAGATTAAAAAATTAAAAAAGATTGCGAACGCAAAAGGTAGCTTACAATAATATCTATAAAAAAAATGGTTTCTCCCACTTTCACAGTGTGTTGCGTTACAAAGGCACCAGATGTTGTTCATCCCTCACACCCTTCCCTCACTACTCCACCTGGTCCACATCAGCCACACATGGTTTTCTGTGAGCTGGCGTTATGCAAGCAACTGTGATGTGACCCTTGGAAGAACTAACAAAAAAAACAAGAAAACAATGTCATGTGCACGTTTGGATGAGCCTGCTATTTCACCACAGGTTATGTGCAGCAGAGAAAAATACAAATATCTCCCTTTAAAGTTTCAAATGTCCACAGACATGATGCGGAGCAGCGGAGAGTCATGCTGGCTGTGCTCCCAGCACCGTGGATCTGTTGATCAGTCAGACACGGTACCAGTACCACGACCCAATGATGGGAAATGTAAGAAAGTTGGTGTGTTTGGCCACAGGGTATTCTTGCATACTATTATTTTTGCTTGGTTGAATTCCACTTTACTCAGAGAATAATCTGGTCTCCTAGTTCCTGGTATTTGTCGGCATTACTTTCGTGGAAAAATACGAATTACAGGAAGAATGAAAGTGGTGTCAGGCGTATTGCTCACAACTGCAAACCAACATCAGTCATTTGGTTCAGAATGTGCTCTTGCCACATACACTCTACCAAGAAATGGCTTTTTCCCTTTTTTTGCGAGGGGAAAAAGGTTTGCGTTGGTGCAATAGCCGATAATACCTGTGTGGGCCCAGTAAGGATTTGATGACCATCCCTAAGCATGATGCTTCTGTCTGCCAGGAGGAGCAATACAGAGAATTGGAGTGGACAAAACAGCCGCGGGGGCTGAAATGGTCATTATTGGATAAGTGGTCCCCTGAACAAGCAGAACCCAGCATGAATAAATGAACAGGTACACAGGGAGGAGAACACGTCTCTCCCGGCGCGCTGTCCTGAGGACAGGTGCCCTGGCCCCGCCTGACACACCCGAGTGTCTCTGGGTGAGGAGGGCTGGTCCATGTCTCTCTGGCCCTCTGGAACCCCGGTCTGCAGGGACCTGGTCCGCAGGGACCCGGTCTGCAAGGACCCGGTCCGCAGGGACCCGGTCTACAGGGACCTGGTCTGCAGGGACCCGGTCTGCAGGGACCCGGTCTACAGGGACCCGGTCTGCAGGGACCCGGTCTACAGGGACCCGGTCTGCAGGGACCCAGTCTACAGGGACCCGGTCTACAGGGACCCGGTCTGCAGGGACCCGGTCCGCAGGGACCCGGTCTGCAGGGACCCCAAACATTGTAATGGTTTTGGACTGGCTCAGGGGAGGGATCAGCTAAATGTGACTGTAACCACAGAGCAGATCGCACCACTTGTGGATCATTCAAATGGATTTATTACAAACGCACTCAGGCGGTCCTCATAATCCCACCCACTTGACCCAGATGCTGTCTTTTTTTGGTTCTTTCTCTTTTTTTCCCCAATCACGTGCGTGAACCGCCTATGCATTTGGAATGTGCATATTAACACGCCATGACAAAATACACTGAAGGCAATTTGCATTTATATGTGCACACACACAAACACAGAGGTAAGCCCGGACTGACACCTGCTGTTATGAAGCGTGCACTCTCCATCTCCCCCCTACCTCCCCCCTACCTCCCCCCTACCTCCCCCCTACCTCCCTCCCCCACCACTGTCTGCTTGGCAGCGTGCTGGGCAGCCATGTTGTCTGGCTAATGTATGAACGCGTGATTGATTGTGGGAATAAGAGACACTTCACTGCTCCCAACTCCACAACCGCAACATGGATGAGTGGGGCCAGCCAGTGGGTTAGGTTACCGTGTGTGTGTGTGTGTGTGTGTGTGTGTGCGCGCCCCTGTATGTGTGTCTGTGTGCATGTGTGTTGGAATACATTGTTGGCTGAGCAAAAGGAAATAAAAAGTGAATGATACATCCTTGCAAGCAGACCAGTTTAACAATTCCCATCATTTATGTATCTTTTTAGCGGATATACACAGCGTATAAACATATATATATATGGTCACTCGTTAAGGCGTATAGGAACTGTGACCCAACACAAACGGTGCCTCTGCCCGGTCGGCTGGCTCCTCAACATCCAGAAGCCTCTCCCTCACATCTGCATCCAAAGCAGGACTGTGAGCAGAGCCCGGCGCTGCCATGCAGAATGAAACACGTGTTCCCACGCCCACGCACAATTGAATCAACCCACTTATCTCATCGCTTTACCCACACACACACACACACACACGTACACACACACACACACACACACACACACACCCACACACACACACACACACACACACACACCCTGCTTCTCCCACACACATACACGCCCATATGCACAAAGCCAGCATTCACAAACCCAAGCGGCTACGCACACATGCACTGGCATGTCTGTCCTGGAGGTGTGTGGCGTGCAGTCCAGAGGTGTCTCCAACACTGCCCCCCCAACAAGCCCCATGAATACCTTCTGTACCAGACAGCTCCTTCATCCATCCTCCATCA
>JAXIVH010000088.1:359930-367430 GCA_036785325.1 Urophycis tenuis | reverse complement strand
CACACAAACACACACACACACACACACACACAGACACTATCAAACCAACGCATGGCAGGAAACCATTATGAACAAAGTTCAATTCATCACAGCCAAAGGTACTGGTTACCTAGGCAACCGAATATGGCCATAGGGCTGAATGGCGAGGGTGTGTGCTGGGTTTCAGCCCGCTCTCCTGAATGGCGAGGGTGTGTGCTGGGTTTCAGCCCGCTCTCCTGGCTGCTAAAACATCCTGTGCTACGCTATGGCGCAGCCGCCCTCACCGTTTGTTTGAAGGGGAACGTGTGGCACACCCAAATACTGGACATTAGCTGTGAGGGAAGCTGCTTTATCTCAATGAATCGGGGGGGGGAGCATGACTGAATAAATGACCGTCCTGCTTCACAGCATCACGTTCACTGTAACGCAGTGTGATGGGAACGCTCCCAGATGATGCAACAGACTCCCAGCAAGCAGTCCAACCAGGGAATAATACCATTTACTACTCCCAATAAAACTGGAGAAAAAAACTAGAATTCCCAGACCTGGTGGCCCCCCAAGGGGCATGATCAGGAAGGCTATTAAAAGGTTTTGAGAGAGCACCTCTCAGGGGACACGGCTTTCATTGCCAGGGCTTCTCCTGGGGGTAATGAAGCGCTATTGATTCAGTGACACCGCTGATTAAAATCAATCTTACAGTCCCAGAGTATCCAGTGGGTGGAAGAGCAGGGCACAGGCCCTCCATAAGGGAAAGGTGAAGCTTCTCTTTGTGTGTGCTGTGTGTCCATGGCCAACACACCAACGTTGGTCTACAGGATGATTGATGAGCTTCCATATGCAGGCATGTGTCAACCCTGGTCAGGTGAGGAAGAGCAATCATGAAATATGTCGTCTAATTCTGGATCAAATATGGTTATTTGTATGTTATATTACAGATTACATAGGCCTACATGATATATACTGTATATATAATCATATATATATACTGTTTTATAGTACTAATAATAATGATTATTTTTGTATTATTATTATTATTATTATGATAACTCTTATATATTTTACATCATGATTATTCAAATGATCACCATCATCATTATTTCTATCCTCACCATCATCATCATCATCTGTTGCTAACAGTGTGGGGGTCCACTGGGCCTGGTTGGAGAAGAGGGGGATTGGACATGCTGCCCTTTGGAGGCTCTAATTACTGTACACCACCCGGCAAACGAGCCCTGGCCGAGCGCGGGCCGGCACAGCAAACAGAACTCTCCGGTTCGGGACCTGAAGCCACTATTCTGTCAAAGCGAATGCACATCGCGGGACACACAGGGCTACACAAGTAGGCCACTTTGTTCCTGGATCAGCGTCAAATCGTTCGCACCGCTAACCCTCTGGGGTGACTTCTCAACCACAGCTCGTGTTCCTGCCACGGCACAAGATCTACATAGAGACGGCCTTTCTGTTTGTTTCACCTTGGAAATCAAACGGAATCATGAAGGAATGGCGGAGGACATGGTGGAGGACATGGTGGAGGACATAGTGGAGGACATAGTGGAGGACATAGTGGAGGACATGGTGGAGGACATAGTGGAGGACATAGTGGAGGACATAGTGGAGGACATGGTGGAGGACATGGTGGAGGACATAGTGGAGGACATAGTGGAGGACATAGTGGAGGACATAGTGGGGGACATGGTGGAGGACATGGTGGAGGACATAGTGGAGGACATAGTGAAGGACATGATGGAGGACATAGTGGAGGACATAGTGAAGGACATGGTGGAGGACATGGTGGAGGACATGGTGGAGGACATGATGGAGGACATAATAGAGGACATAATAGAGGACATGGTGGAGGACATAGTGAAGGACATGGTGGAGGACATGGTGGAGTTTCAAGGTCACCACTGATCATTCTGATTTCATATTGATCGGGTGATTCGAAGGGTTTATCCACAAGCTGAAATTCACTTTGCAATATCAGAAGCGAAAAGATGTACTGTACATGTTAGCAGTATCAATATCCTAAAAACAAATGAATTAATCAATGAGTTTGGCATTGTATTTGTATTCCAGATCAAGATGTTAGATGAGGGTAAAATGCAGCTTCGATGGAGAGAACAATGGAGACAATGGAGATGGATTAACTGCATCTAAAACTCCCACACCGGTCACACTCTCGCACACACACACACACACACACACACACACACACACACACACACACACACACACAGACACACACACACACACACACACACACATAGACACACACACACACACACAGACACACATAGACACACACACACACACACACACACACACACACACACACACACACACACACACACACACAGACACACACACACACACACATAGACACACACACACACACACACACACACACACACATAGACACACACACATACACACACACACACACACACACACACACACACACACACACACACACACACACACACACACGTGGCGACCCACTACTGCTGATTGTCAGCTGAGTGTTTAGCAGGGGGGTTGAGTGGTTAGAGTGTTGAGTGTTTAGCAGGGGGGTTGAGTGGTTAGAGTGTTGAGTGTTTAGCAGGGGGAGAGAAATGGTCGTGCATAAGGCTAAGGGACCCCCTGGAGCTGTACTGGAGCCCAGAAAGTGAACTGTTTTATTACTTTACGTCTAACTCCTCGTGCTGCCCCCTCCACCACCCCCACCACCTCCACCACCATCACCACCTCCACTTCCACCACCATTACATCCAACACCACCAACATAATCTTCAGACACTCCACAGCCTCCGCTGCATTGATTCATAGAAAATAACGTTGTTGCGCTGCCTTCCAAAATCAACAAACAGCAACGATTTGAAAACACTGTAAGACTGATAATTGATCATGAACACCCAGTGATTGATTGAGTTGATCAACAGCAGCTGTGCTCTGCTGTGTATTGAACGCTACAGGTGTACAGCAGGGGTTTAACGAGCTAGAGAGGAAAACAGAGAAAAATATATCAAATAAATAATGTCGGGGGGGACAGGTAAAAAGGGTACAGGCTCACGACAAGCTCTGTGTTTACAAGCAGGATAAAGAGGATCCTTGTCTCTCCAGTCTACCATAAAGAGGGCCTCACATCTTTGGCAAAGTACGTCTCCTGCAATCAATAGACACACGGGCTACACTCATTTGACGGAGGAGTGTATCAGACACTCTCCAAAAATGATTGATTTTGGAAGCCAGCCGAGGGAGCGCATCGGAAGAGAAAAAGTGGTGTTTTTAAATTGCAGCGAGTTCTGCTAGGGCACCTCATCTCGGGAGATCAATACGCGGCTACATTTCAGACCCGACTTCAGCTCAAGTATGATCTTGGTGAGAAGGGCTTTGTGTGTGGCGGCGGTACCACAGTTCCCCAGGACACCGAACCAGCCTAATGCTTTGCTGCTCTGCAGGGATACCGGGTCCAATGTGGTATTGGATTTGATTGAATCCATTCGAAGCTATGATTGCGATAACTAGGTTCACTGAGGATGCTAACTTGTGCACTTGTAACATGTTCCATTTATGCAGAGCCCCCGAAGTGACATGAGAAAAAAAAAAAGTGAGGAAAAAAAAACCTACATTGTGAGATCTGGGCTTTGAAACCCAAGATCTCGACTTTGTTTTGCGAGCCCTCCTGAATCTGACAATGCATAAGAGAAGCACGGGAGTCGTCTGCAGTTCAATGTTCAACCTGTCAATGAGAGAGTTTATTGTGTTTCAGGGAGAGTGTGCGAGGAGCTGTCATTACATGACTTGTTACGCACGGCTGTGCTCTGTTACACTGTCCATAATTCCGCACTTGAACCTCGATGCTCTATCAACTCCAATTTTACAAGCTGTGTCACAACTAATTTTGTTATTTCATTATTTTAGAATTAGGCATAGCCTACTTATTTTGGCGAGAGTAAGTCTGAAGTAGGCCTAATGCACAGGTTGTGTAACGAAAGGTTCAAGTGCGTAGAAGTTTTTCTCACTTTTTTTTTTCCTCATGTCACTTCGGAGGCTCCGTACATTTAGATATAAGTCTACATTTTGAAAGTTTAATGTGATGGATAACATTGTAATTGACATTCATACATTAATGGGTGGAGTCTATGCTGCATTCAAGACAACTTGGGATTCGAAAACCAACCGACCTCCGGTTGGGGAATTGTTTCAGCTCCGGCTTGATGTCTCAACATCCAAAATGGTGGCCTTCATTGTTCAATTAACTTATTATTGTATTGTATATATTATATATAGGTATATAATAAATATAATATATATGTATTACATTTTAATTATGCAATATGCGTTTGAATCGTGTTGTCTCGCTCTGATGTTCTTCATATGTTTCCAAAAGAAGCATAATTGCCACTGCATATTATTGTTGTAATCAGCAATGAACCACAATATGTACCACAAACTCACAATGTTAACTCACTGATGACAAGGTTAATAATAATAATAATAATAATAATAATAATAATAATAATAATAATAATAATAATAAGAGGTTGGACTCTCAGAGTTCAAACTTCCAGGTTCAAGTTGTCTGAGTTGTATGAGTTGTCTTGAGCAAGGCACTATTTCCCCTCCGGCAGCCAAGCAGTTCACTATCGACCAAATGATATATTGATGTTGGAAATGAATGAAGCTCCAGTGTTGCAGTCCTTTAGGAAACCAAAACTACACACAGCCAACAATCATGAGCCTTTCCAAGACTGACTTTATTAGCTGACTTTGAGATGTGTATTAATATACATTTGGACATTTTCCTGACAAGATTTTCGGTAGGTGTGTACATCCCTCTGTGAAATGTTGTTGTTATTTTACCTTTTCAGATACGGTTGTTGGTTAGCGAGTGCCTGCATGAGGAGCCTGAATGGTGACTGAAGGCGGCTCCGTGTGCAGGACAAAAAGCACAGATCCCAGGGTCTTTTTTCGCCTTGTTTATGAGGCTGTCCATGCACTTCAAGCTGAAAATCTCAGAACTTTCCAGAAAAGTGCTGCTGTCGTCACTGTTGCTTCATCCGAGTCGCCCAGCTGATAACATGTGCAACACTCAAGATGTCACCTGTCAAACTAAACATTTAATTTCACAAAAAGTAGGGTCTTACATATAAAGGATAAACTCTGGAGTCCGTTACTTTCAAAAATCAAATCTGTAACATTTGTGCATAAGCATATGCCACGTATGGATGTATAATATGTTGTCACTACGATGTCAAGCTAGGAGCTATCAAGGATAGTAAAGGAAACAGCCAACAAAGCATGCAGGCACAATGTTTAAGGTTTCCTTGTCCAATGTGGACACATACCCTAAATATAGCCGTTATGTTTCAAAAGGTTAGTGCATTAAGCAAAAAATGCTTACATTCAGACAACTCAGTTCAAAATGATTTCAAAGTTTAGCTATAACGCCTGAAAAGGTTACACTTGGGTATCAGGTTTGAGAGATGGCAAAGTTTAGATATTACACACATAAAAACACACATGCACACACACACACATGCACACACACACACACACACACAGACACACACACACACACACCATATGTTCACACAGTGTTCCGACCTGTGTGTCTGGAAAGCTGGTCAATTTCGGCTGCATTTCTCAAAGCACTCCCATGAGTATCTATTGTCAGTCAGAAATACCACAAGCCGTGGTCTGTCTACAACTTAACACTCTCAGGACTACTGATAAGAGACTCTGTGGTGTATTATGTGGGAAAGAGATATGCAGACAGAGTGAAAGAGAGAGAGAGAGAGAGAGAGAGAGAGAGAGAGAGAGAGAGAGAGAGAGAGAGAGAGAGAGAGAGAGAGAGAGATAGGGAGAGAGAGAGAGAGAGAGAGGGAGAGAGAGAGAGAGATAGGGGGGAGAGAGAGAGAGAGAGAGATCCCGTATGTGGCCCAAAACTAAATTGATCCCATAACAATACCGCACCAGATGATGAGCTTCAACAGAGGGTTTAAAACAAGCAACTGTCTTGTGAAATAATCCGATGAAATGAAATCAAGTAAACACGGTTCAGACAGTGCATTAACATCCATTATGTTTGTTTGTGTAATCTTAATAACGCTGATCAGAATGGTCTTTGAATGTTCCCCTGTCTGGAGCCAGGGGTGGAGAAGACACACTCAGCCAAGACCAAGGAAGTAGTTTGATGAGGAAAAGGCTGTGCGTGTCCTTATCGTGGTATACACACCGCTCTGCCACACATCTGGAACACACACGCACTGGCATAAGAGCCACACCCCATAGGGCGATGCTAGCAGCATAGCCAGGTAGCACACACATGGTGACCAGACTGCGCTAGCATAAGTTCAAGTTGTTTATAATGAATGTGCAGCATCACTTACAGCCATACTGTATAATGAAACGTTTTGGACGAGGCCCGTTCAACATGGTAGGACTTTTTTTTTTAAATAAGCTAGCATGGAATAAAATGAAAGTAGCAATGGAGAATGAGGATATCAATACAGATGTGCAGACATAAAGTGCATGTCAGTATTATACATACTGTGTCATGGGTTTGAGGTATAGTTCAGCAGTTCAGTAGCCTGATGGCCTGAGAGTAGAAAGACACCCAGATAAGACACCCAGAGTCCTCCCATGTGGGTTCACAAGAACCATATTGAACATCAAGGCTTCCTGGCCAGGCTTGGAGAGGGGCTGACGAGACAGGAGAGAGAGAGAGGGGGGCCGCATTCATTTTCTGAATCCATCTAACCTCTGTGCACCTTTTCATAAAGATGGTCCACGCCTCAATTCAGGGCAACGTTTTTGTTGGATCACCTCAGGGGGCTCCACCAATTCGAAGAATAATTAGGTTTTTGTCACATATTTCAATCCTATTTTATTTGGAATTCCCCCTTTTTTTCCGCCACCTGTTAGTCCCTATATTTCCCCTTTGGGAACATGATGTTGGAGCGGTAGTAAAAACAGAAATAGGCTCATATCCTAAATGGTTTAAAGCCCCCATGTGTGTTCAGTGTCTTTTAATTATTTAATACAATTCCCATCCGTGTAAGAAAACGTATTATATTGCCCTGTGAGGTGAGGCTGAACTAGAGGTGTGCCATATACCTTCTGCATCAAGAGGACTGTACTGTAAGAGGACTGTACTGTAAGGTGACTGTACTGTAAGGGGACTGTACTGTAGGTGACTGTACTGTAAGAGGACTGTACTGTAAGAGGACTGTACTGTAAGAGGACTGTACTGTAAGGGGACTGTACTGTAAGGTGACTGTACTGTATGGGGACTGTACTGTAAGGGGACTGTACTGTAAGAGGACTGTACTGTAAGGTGACTGTACTGTAAGGTGACTGTACTGTATGGGGACTGTACTGTAAGGTGACTGTACTGTAAGAGGACTGTACTGTAAGGTGACTGTACTGTAAGGTGACTGTACTGTAAGAGGACTGTACTGTAAGGTGACTGTACTGTATGGTGACTGTACTGTATGGGGACTGTACTGTAAGAGGACT
>JAXIVH010000088.1:332430-352430 GCA_036785325.1 Urophycis tenuis | reverse complement strand
ACAAAACACAGATGCAGAGGGCTAATGTCAAAGTAACAGTCCCTCGATGGAAACGGGTGCAGTGCAAAGAGCTTTCATGATTCTCTCTGCGCTGGTTAAGCTACAGCCTTGTTTCAAATAAAAAATCCCAAAAAGTCAAGCCTATTTTTAGCCTTGAAGGCCAGTGCCAGCATTATTGGCTCCAGTCATAAGAGATTGCAGGCTCCATGAGCCAAGAAGATGATGCCCTGGATCCAGCAGTAGCAGTGGATACAGCAGTTATGTGGTCAAGCGCTCAATGTTTATCACCACAGCATAGAGACATCCTACCCCTCACCAAACCAGGAGACGCACGTGGGCCGCTCCACCCCTGGAGTCCAGTGACTGTCTGGTAGAGCCTGCCTTCTGGCCCGGCGTTGCAGGTTGAGTCCCCACTTTCCAACCCCGACCCCCAAACGTCTCTGATCTTGCCCAAAAGACCGTCCAAAAGCGCCCGTACCCAGCAGCCCAATGCATCGGCCCAATGCAGCAGCCCAAATGGCCTTCTTCATCCGTCGCAGTTGACGGCAAAATACAAAGTCCCCTCCAGAAGGCCAGTTGTTAGGGCAGCCGGTCGGTCCATATACATGAGCATGTTAGAACTTGATGCGGATGGGAACTTTAGTTCACATTCCTAAGGGAAGGGGAAGAGTGCGGGAGGCTTCATTGACACAAAGAGCTTTTTAATACCTCAGGGGCTTACATTCTTAGCATGGCCTCAGCGATCATCAAACCCTGAACCTCTGCGATCATCGAACCCTGAACCTCGGCAGAATGAGTGCCTTAGTAGTTGAAAGAGAAGAAAAACAAGGGGTGTAAATTTAAGGAGGACCAGATATAACCATGTGTCCACTCTACAAAATAAATAGAAGTTCTTACCAAAAGAGAGCTCTACTAGGAGCCAAGGGAATTGGAAGACTGGCAATTATTTGGGAGGATATTAATTTGTTGTCAATTTGGATAATTGTGTGCTTCATCACTGTGTTCACTGGTGCCTGCAACTTCCTTTTTGAAAGTTTGGAAGAGAAAGCTGCGTTTTCTGTCACGATGTCAGCACACTCCGACATGAACATTGAAGAAAAATAGTCAAAAGTTATTTATTCAATTATTTTTTTACTTTGACTTCATTGTAAAACCAGTGATTGTTCATTCCAAAAATATGGTATATTTTAGCTTAGAGATATACCATCTCTTACTTTGAAAGTCAAACTTGTGACTAACAGGTTATAAATTGGTCATCACTACCCATGCCCCATCGTTCTGTGGATTGTAACATATTACTGTGGATTGTAACATATCACTGTGGATTGTAACATATTACTGTGGATAGTAACATATGCATGTGGATTGTAACATATTCCTGTGGATAGTAAAATATTACTGTGGATTGTAACATATTACTGTGGATAGTAACATATTACTGTGGATTGTAACATTTCCATGTGGATTGTAACATATTCCTGTGGATTGTAACATATTACTGTGGATAGTAACATATTACTGTGGATTATAACATATCACTGTGGATAGTAACATATTACTGTGGATTATAACATATTACTGTGGATTATAACATATCACTGTGGATTGTGACATATGGATTGTAACATATTCCTGTCGATTGTAACATATGAATTGTAACATATTCCTGTGGATTGTAACCTATCACTGTGGATTGTAACATATTACTGTGGATAGTAACATATTACTGTGGATTGTAACATATCACTGTGGATTATAACATATTACTGTGGATAGTAACATATTACTGTGGATTGTAACATATTACTGTGGATTATAACATATCACTGTGGATAGTAACATATTACTGTGGATTGTGACATATTCATGTGGATTGTAACATATCACTGTGGATTGTAACATATGAATTGTAACATATTCCTGTGGATTGTAACATATCACTGTGGATTGTAACATATTACTGTGGATAGTAACATATTACTGTGGATTGTAACATATGGATTGTAACATATTCCTGTGGATTGTAACATATTACTGTGGATTGTAACATATTACTGTGGATTGTAACATATTCCTGTGGATTGTAACATATCACTGTGGATTGTAACATATTCCTGTGGATTGTAACATATTCCTGTGGATTGTAACATATTCCTGTGGATTGTAACATATTACTGTGGATTGTAACATATCACTGTGGATTGTAACATATTACTTTGGATAGTAACATATTCCTGTGGATTATAACATATTACTGTGGATTGTAACATATCACTGTGGATTGTAACATATTACTGTGGATAGTAACATACTCCTGTGGATTGTAATATATTACTGTGGATTGTTAGCCTGGCTGACACGTCCACATCTCGATGAGATGGTGGTCTGGGAACTAGGTGTGCATTTTCTCGTATTTGAGGCGTTGTTTACGAATGCCTAGAGCCGTTTATTGGGCGCTACAAATGTCTTTCAAATGGCATCTGGTTCTTCCCATGCTGCTTTGCGCGCGATTCATAGTCAATTGTATCACTTATACCAGATGACGTATGTAGAGCGACAGAAATTCGACGAGGAAGAAGAAGACGCTTTACTGTGTATGAGAAGACGATGGCGTTTAACGATTATTGTCGTTTGTGCAAAGTTAATATGAGGGTAGAAGGCATATACGGTCACTCTGCAGACCTATAATGTACATGTTGGATTAACACGCTACAAACTTCGGTGTCGCACATAGACGTCGTCATCGTCTTGCTGCCCCCCCCCACCCCCACCCCCCCCCCGTCTGTGATTGGTGGTTCTGTGATTCCCTAACTCAGGCAAAAATAAGGGCGGTGGTTTCCAGGCTGTCTTTGCAGTGAGAATGAAATCGCGCGCAAAGCAGCAGGGGAATTCCCAGGATAGTGGATTGTAACATATTTTTGTGGATTGTAACATATTACTGTGGATTGTAACATATTCCTGTGGATTGTAACATATTCCTGTGGATTGTAACAAATTCTTGTGGATTGTAACATATTCCTGTGGATTGTAACATATTCCTGTGGATTGTAACATATTGCTGTGGATTGTAACAAATTCTTGTGGATTGTAACATATTCCTGTGGATTGTGACATATTGCTGTGATTGTAACATATTCCTGTGAATTGTAACATATTACTGTGGATTGTAACATATTCTAGGTCAGGCAAACACATGTACTTTAGCATTGATAATACAGTTGCTAACAAAATACAATATATAATAAGCAAATTGTGGGGTAATTTGCTCTTTAAATAAAGGAATATTAGATTTTGCTATATTCATAATATAGTAAAATTCATAGTGGCATTTTTTCATTTCAGCACAGCTAGATGAAATCATTTTCAAACAGTCTATTTCATCATCAACCCTTCATCTACCCAGGTTGAAACCCATGAGGAGGACCTGGCCAACAGTGCAGCACTACATGGGGCAAAACACCACCCAGAACAAAGAGCAGAGCACACACCTCTGGGTGGAGCTCCACGTGGCCATCAAAGTGACATCTAGGCCTACATGATGAATCCCTTTGCTCGGTCCAACCACCTAGCGGTAGGATATCCTGAAGTCGGCGACGCACAGTATGACTCGAGGCTCTGCTGCTCTTGTGTCAGAGAGCCAAGCAGGGCCGTCCTGATTGGCAGGTGGCCCTGACACCGCCAGGCGCTCTTATCCCCGTGTGCTTGGCTGCTCACGGGTGACTAAATGCCAGATGCGAGTTTAATTAGGGCTTCAGACAGAGCTGTTTACTCATTGGAAAATGACTGGAGGAGGCCATGTAATGGGCACTGGGGCCACCCATGCTCAGAAATATATGCATTCGCAATATCGTAAAACGGGGTATAAATGTAGAAACAAAGAGAGAGGTTGGTGGAGGACAGCATGGAGGGATGAGGGGATAATGGATGGATGAATAGGATTGAAGTAACAGGGATTCAGGCTCCCTCCCATCACTTAGCGTCTGTCCTGTGGGTTAGGGGTCCGGGCGGCCGTGCGGAGCACATTACTGACACACCCGGGTGATTGAGATGTGGGAAGTGGGGTAACCATGGCGATTAGCATAATAGTTGCCCACATATTGGCCCAGAGGTCATTCTGAATCATGTCTCCATTAACTGGTAATGTGTTCCAATATTTGTTTTGGTTGTTTTTGGTAAATTGAACGGTACGTTGAGCTGTATAGTACTACTATATATATATATGTATGTATACCATATGTATGCGTGTGTGTGTGTGTGTGTGTGTGTGTGATGTGTATATATACACATATACATGATTGTATCCTTTAATTCATACATGTATATATTTGCCTCCAAGTAGATGAATCCCCCTCATTAAATGAGATGTTTACATCAGGGGGTGAAGCTTCAGAAGGTGTCAGCTCGTTTTGTAATTCACTGCTCACAGAATCCATTTCCCTCGATGTATTTCCAATCGGAAGTGCCTATGAATTTATCAGCGTGACATAAATCAACGCAGTAGCAATCAGCGCGTCTGTAATTCAATGTGATTAATTGAATTTCCTTTTTTATATATAAATACAGGCATAAAACTGTAATAAGTAGATTTCAATCATTTTTGTTGCAATCTAACACAAATCCCTCCCCCTTGGGTGTGTGTGTGTGTGTGTGTGTGTGTGTGTGTGTGTGTGTGTGTGTGTGTGTGAGAGTGTGTGTGTGTGTGTGTGTGTGTGTGTGTGTGTGTGTGTGTGTGTGTGTGTGTGTGTGTGTGTGTGTGTGTGTGCGTGTGTGTGTGTGTGTGTTTGTGAGTGTGTGCGAAAGTGGGATACATGTAAGAGACCTCAGAGAAGATAAAGCACAGAAGCTCAGATGATTCTTTGCAGGGATTCTACTTGCCCAGGTTACCATGAGCAGAGAGAACAACATAATATATAGCTTGCAGCACATGTACACATTTCAAAAAAGGCAGTACTAGCAGAACACAGAAAAAAAAGTCATGTCGTGTAAATTCAAAGAGAAGCAGAGAAGAGATGGGACCACCGCTTCGGTAACATCAAGCACCAGAAAACACAAATAGGGAGCAGGTAATGTGTTCTCTTCTTCTCTGATGGTTACAAGGATTTTTAGTCCCAACACACTGTTAGTCTTTTGGCAAGCATGTGTGCCATGTTTTCTCCATGCGTGGGCTGAGGATCAGATAAGCCATGGCCAAAGTGTGTGTACATTTGTTTGTGTGTGTGTGTGTGTGTGTGTGTGTGTGTGTGTGTGTGTGTGCGTGCGTGCGTGCGTTTGTGTGTGCGTGTGTGTGTCCACCTGCAGCACATGTTGGCCTTTCATTGACCAGTGTGTTCTACATGTGCCAAGTGAGATCAAGAAAGATTAATCTGCCACCACCTCTCCACATTTCCTTTTGAGATTGAGACCTTATGTGTGATTTTGTATGTCAATCACCAAAATATACCTACCCACACCCGACCAACAGTAAAATGGGCAGGACTGTAATTAAAAAAAAACTATGTGTTGCGATATGATGAGGTCCACAACAGAAATAGTAAATTCTATTAAAATGGGACCATTTGAGCTTCCAGTCTAGATTTGTTTTCTAATGTTGGTAATTATAGAATTGTTATAGAATTGTATATATAATTGTATATTGTTATAGAATTATATATAGAATCGTTCACTCAAGTAAAGGGATATTTAAAACCACTGAGCAAAACCAATAAGAGCAAGATATAATACTAGGATCTGCATTAAAAGTTAAAAATGTAAAGAATCTGACCACAGTCTTTCTCCAGTGTAGTAAACACTAGACACATCTACATTTCTAGAATTGTTTGACAGTGTGTAGATGGTAGATGGTATGGTAGGTGAGGTACACATTCACAGTGGAACATGTGATGGAAACAGCCCCTGCATTCCACTTATCTCCCGAATATAATAAAAAAATTACATAACCTTAACTTTAGCAAAAGTTAGTTTGGCCCACTGTGAATGATCCTTGCACATAGAGGTAGCCTTCCTCTCTGAAATTGTCCAAATGTTGCATTTGTAATCACCACTATGGTTTGAACCTGTTGGATATCTGTCTGAATGGTTCAGACCTTGAGAATCCCTGCTTTTGTTATGTTTTTGTGGAGCGTTTTATTTCTGTGCCTACAATGCTGGGTGAACACTCACCGTTTCTACCTGTGATCAAGCCAATCCAATCACATACTTCAACGAGTGTCTTATGAGGAAAACGTTTTCCATCACATCTCATCACAGTTTCCCCGTTGTGATATAAGACTGTAATTTGAATGAATTCATTGGCTTTCTCTTTCGACATATTATGACAACGGCAGTTGAACAAAAAGTAAAAACCACACGCCAACTGCAACACTAACTTTACTAACGCTAAGCCTCTGAAAAGTTTCTTAAGAACGAGGTCGTTGGGCAAGGTGTGATTACGAAGTGGGTCAAATACCCCCCCCCCCTCCGATATAGTCAATCAAGGAAGCATCTCTGGACTCCTCCCTATGTCCTCGTTTGGCTTCATCCTAAAGGATATCTTCTCTCCCCGTGGGACATGCCATGTGCCAGCACATGGGGGTGTCCGTCGGAGCCAATGATTAAAACATATGTCATCATGTTAGCTGGGGGGTTCAGTGCAGTCGACGGCCCCCTCCCGTCTCAGAGCTGATGCATCCTAACCACCACCCCCCCCCGTTTGATTGGAAAGCCTTCTAAAGATGCTTGTGTTGGAAATTGTTGTTACATTGAAATCTATGTATCTATTTATTTAAGCTGACACATTTGTCCTCAGTTAGTGCGCTCAACCACGGAGATGCAACCCAAAAAAGTGCAAGAATAAAGCGATTAAAATCCTCAAATAAAGAAATCAGTTTCAAATGCTACATTATGGACACAGGAGATGAGGGGAGCTTGTTGCGCCATCGCGCCAGCAAGGGCAGCAAACAATCGAGATTCTGTCGAGCAGCAGCTAGGGCCTCCCTCCACATTGAGGGCCTCCCTCCACAGTGAGGGCCCATCTCCACAGTGAGGGCCTCCCTCTACAGTGAGGGCCCATCTCCACATTGAGGGCCTCCCTCCGCAGTGAGGGCCTCCCTCTACAGTGAGGGCCTCCCTCCACAGTGAGGGCCTCCCTCCACAGTGAGGGCCTCCCCCCACAGTGAGGGCCTCCCTCCACAGTGAGGGCCTCCCTCCACAGTGAGGGCCTCCCTCCACAGTGAGGGCCTCCCTCCGCAGTAAGGGCCTCCCTCCGCAGTGAGGGCCTCCCCCCACAGTGAGGGCCTCCCTCCACAGTGAGGGCCTCCCTCCACAGTGAGGGCCTCCCTCCACATTGAGGGCCTCCCTCCACAGTGAGGGCCTCCCTCCACAGTGAGGGCCTCCCCCCACAGTGAGGGCCTCCCTCCGCAGTGAGGGCCCATCTCTGCAGTGAGGGCCTCCCTCCACAGTGGCCTCCCTCCACAGTGAGGGCCTCCCCCCACAGTGAGGGCCTCCCTCCACAGTGAGGGCCTCCCTCTACAGTGAGGGCCTCCCTCCACAGTGAGGGCCTCCCTCCACATTGAGGGCCCATTTCCACAATGAGGGCCCATCTCCACAATGAGGGCCCCTCTCTGCAGTGAGGGCCTCCCTCCACATTGAGGGCATCCCTCCACAGTAAGGGGCCTCCCTCCACATTGAGGGCCTCCCTCCACATTGAGGGCCTCCCTCTACAGTGAGGGCCTCCCTCCACAGTGAGGGCCTCCCTCCACATTGAGGGCCTCCCCCCACAGTAAGGGCCCATCTCTGCAGTGAGGGCCTCCCTCTACAGTAAGGGCCCATCTCTGCAGTGAGGGCCTCCCTCTACAGTAAGGGCCCATCTCTGCAGTGAGGGCCTCCCTCCACAGTGAGGGCCTCCCTCCACAGTAAGGGCCCATCTCCACAGTGAGGGCCTCCCTCCAGAGTAAGGGCCCATCTCTGCAGTGAGGGCCTCCCTCCACAGTGAGGGCCCCTCTCCGCAGTGAGGGCCTCCCTCCACAGTGAGGGCCTCCCTCCACAGTGAGGGCCTCCCCCCACAGTGAGGGCCTCCCTCTACAGTGAGGGCCTCCCTCTACAGTGAGGGCCTCCCTCCACAGTGAGGGCCTCCCCCCACAGTGAGGGCCTCCCTCTACAGTGAGGGCCTCCCTCTACAGTGAGGGCCTCCCTCCACAGTGAGGGCCTCCCTCCACAGTGAGGGCCTCCCTCCACAGTGAGGGCCTCCCTCCACAGTGAGGGCCTCCCTCCACATTGAGGGCCCATCTCCGCAGTGAGGGCCTCCCTCCACATTGAGGGCCTCCCTCCACAGTGAGGGCCTCCCTCCACAGTGAGGGCATCCCTCCACATTGAGGGCCTCCCTCCACAGTGGGGGGCCCTCGACTTAAGACGGGTCAGGTGGGAGCTATACATGTATGTCTGGGTTTCTTTGAGGAGTTTATTGTCTGCCTCAATACGGGTGCGAGCCCCTGCAGGGGGGGTTGGGGGCGCGGTGGATAAGAGCTGCTGTCCAGCATCCTCTCGAAGCCGTCTTCCATTTCGCAGGCTCACCTCCAGCTCTGTCTGGAGAGTCATGTCACCAGACCCAAACAGGCAGCTCGGCTACCAACAACATTCACCCGGCCAATCCGTCAAACCCCGGAAAAGTACCATCTCCACGGGGTGAAAGTGCCATTTTGGGAATTTCCTACGATTGATTCAATGACGTAATAATCCGTGTGCCCCTTTGGGATTTGCTTTAGTTGAACACAAGACGTTTTCCCGTCAGTCAACATGGTTGCCGTAAACGTTGGCTAATGACGTTCACTTTGGATGAGCTGAAGTGATTCCATTCAGCTGAAAGTAAGGCTGACGGCCCTCAACAAACACTGTCAGCACCAGACCTTCAAGACGCTAATGAGCACAGTGGATACGTCTTGGCTGGAGGTGTGGTGGATTCTGGGGTTTTTTTTGTGTTAGCCCCATTTACATGTCGTTATTAAGTGACGTGCGATGCGTGATTAACTATATGAGACACATACTCGATGGGACTCGACATGGTTTCAAATGTCCCATAAGTCAAGTCCATTTTTATAGCCCTTAATCACAGTTAGCCTCAAAGGGCTTTACCAGCCCACAGTGTCACCTCCTAATCCATCACTGGCTCACATTCCCACTTCACTCTGTCATCTGTGGACGTCAACAATTCAATTCACTCAAGTTAGCGAACCGCAAGTCTTTCTGTTTTCACGAGACACCCGACATAGTATTTGACATTCAGCCACATGATTTTCTACTCTTGTGTCAAACTTTATTGTTTTGGAATGTTCAGCAACAAAAGGTGTAGGCATAGCATCATTATGCGCAGTATTATTTGAAGGAATTCATGAATAGATGCCATTATAACGGAATGAATATTACAATTACCAAATTGTGAAGCATTCATTCATACTTTACAGCCAGAAAAAAGCTGCACTAGTTTCCATGGTGATAAATATACGTCAATCCAAACTATCCTGATGTTCTTTACTTACTTAACCTGCAGCAGTGCTGGTAAATCAGAGCATTGTGGGCATGACTCCAACAATCTTATTTGCCATTGATAATCTTTTAAACTTTAATGAATAATTTTGCTTTGTTTACCGTTTTAAACATATTTCCCAGAGGTGAAGAGCCGAATTCACCTCGGGGAAAAGACCCATTCAATTTTTTTCTTGCATTTATTTTGTTGTTCATGTAGCATTTTTTTTCATTCACTAGTGCTGCATGAGATTGGGTTTTTAGACGGAAAGTATTTTGTAAGATACCAATTATCTCCCCATGCAAGGTATCGCCAACACAAAACAATCTATTCTGAATAAACGTGTCTTGTCTGTCAAAGTCTGCTTGTGTGAAGCTATTGGCTGATTTATGAGTATAGCTATGACAGTAGTTCTTTTGAATTATAGTCAGACAATTTACTGGTAAAATGCATACAACATATATTCAGGATTTATGCTTGGGATTATGAACGGCTAATAACCTTGCTTAGGTAATGGTGAATCCTGTGACAGCCAGAGGTCAATAATGATCAGCAATGATAATCTGCAATGAACAAGGATTGCATATTGCATTCCGATGGAAGTCAATGGGAACATATAATCCCTGGTTCCTGTGTGGAAAAGTGGGCGGTGTGCCTTGCACACAGTCTGTTACCCTTGTGATGCTATCAGCATTAGCGGTATTAGCTCAATGTTGATATAGCATCACACACAAATGCAATGGCAAAAAGTAATGTGTTCATCTGTGGGTAGCCACAACAGCCAGCCGCAGAGCTGTTGCTGTTTAATATCATTGTACTCATGGAAACATATGGGCTTTACAATCTGTTTACACTATGAGGATGGACATTGCATTTTGCTAAGGTACAGAAAAACAGACACATTGACTTAATTCTAATACAACAAATGAAGCGTTACATAAAGGTAAATTAAACAAATGTGTTTTCCCCACAGTTTACCAACAGGTAATAGGAATTGTGTGGGGAAGAAATGTGTTGTCTGTCATGCAAAAGCAACCATTTAAATATTATCAATGGGCCTACTTGGTCGCTGTGTTTAGCAAATGCTAGCATTAGCCACTGCTAGCATTAGCCATGGAGGTAACTGGTAGCGAAGGTGCGCACTTATCGAGTGAAATTTCCCAAGTCTAAATGCATATTCCATAAGTATTGGCATACCTTGTAAGTAAACAGGTTACACTTTTACCAACAAAATACAAAAGTACTTGAGAAGAACAATATCTGTTTAGGTCGTACACATTGAACACAAATGGGTGTTTTTCTAGACAATGCGTGTTCACTGTTGTGCAGCCTGAGTGTCACAAACACACAAAGGCATAAACACACAATCTTTCAGTAGTTTCATGAGTTTCATGAGTGCGTAGTACCACTTCATTGTTTACCCTGCTTGAAGACTTTCAGCCACAAACAAACATAAACATACCCACATCCCTATCTACACACAATCACACACACACACACACACACAAGCAAGTACCACATGCACACCACATGCACGTGCACACAAACACAGCACACACACATGCACATATACACACACACACACACACCTATTGCAATTGCTGTCCTGGACTCTGCCTAATTGGCAATTAAACATTGCCCACAAAGCAATCAGGCAAGTGGTGGGACAGATGCGACACAGAGAGAAAAGAGGGGGCTTGTTTGTAATTTTCTCAGCGCTTACTTCCAGTTTGCTGCTGTAAAGGAGATGACTCATAATGAGGTGGGCTGGACCAGAGCAGCTCTCGCCGTGGCTATGCATTGTGTCAGAGACTGAACTTATTAGCCTTGATGTTGCCGACATTGCAAAAGAAAGTTGAAATGGGAGAGCGGACGTCGGAAGGGAAACAACGCACTCAACACTGGCTTGTGTTCGGCGCAAGTAGTCAGCGGCCGGAACAGAAAGTGAGAGGGCAGTGTAGTGTACAGTTGTGTATTGCATGTTTCAGCTCATGCCCACAGTTTCTTAGTTTGCCTTCGAGACAATTGTGCAGTCTTTGAAGTCACTTCCTAACTGCGTTGCAGGGGCGAGCCTTAATTAGGAAGCTGCCATTAAACGTAAGCTATGCATTAGTAACACTGGAGCTGTAGTCACAAAGCCGTTGTCTAAGGAAACGTACCATCACTGCTCTCAGGGTAAGTACCGTGGTATTGGCTGTTGAATGAGGTGGTGGATCTATGTGCCGTGGTGCGCAGTAAACACACACAGGAAGAAATGCAGTTTTGCAAACTAAAAAGCTGAATGAAAGATGGCCACAGAATAAACATACAGGGTGGTCCTCCACCTGCATTTCAAACCTCTTGTGTTGGTCAGAGCTGCCCCCAGCTTCTCATCTGAGGATGGGCGTCATGGTTTTGTCGCTCTGACAAAGAGAACAGAGCTCAGGGGTCATGCTTTATGCTTTGAGACTCGGCAAAGGTTAAGCGTTTCAGAAAAAGGTTTTTTTTTTTTGCCAAAGTGAGTGAGTTGCTAAAGAACAGTTGAAAACATACTTTTTTGGACACATCATTTTTGTGTTTGTAAAACTGGTATGGGAATGTGTTGCTGTAGATGAGAGACTGTATTAATGGCTTGTACAGGATAGCTTACATTCTGCAATATGTTTATTCATGTTGTAGTAACATATTCAAATCCATGTTGACTTTATTAGATATTTCATCATAGCATTTTTTTTACAACAAAAATGGTGCATTATTGCTTGATCTGCACTTCAATTTCAGTGGAAAGCTTTCACTTTTAGAAATTATACAAGGCAGTTGTTTTGTGCTCAGACCAACGTCTGTTATTTATTTCTGCATCATCATTTTCACAGCTTTCTTCCCTCTATTAGATCATTCCTGATGTTTCACCGAAGGCAAGGGGGGAAATAAATAACAGCATTTTTTTTTTACATGCGGCTGTTCACACCCCACCGACTACACGTGCAGCAAAGAGAATGGGAACAAACTTTTCTTTGATTCAGGAGCAAATAATCCTAATCTACCCAATTATCCAGGAGCCATTCATCTTTATTATCTATGACATCAGCGCCAGTTCAGCTGCAGGATTCTCACAAATCCATCTTCATTCATCCATCGACTGGCTTGACCAGAACACCAACATCTGAATCATTCATAGCATGACTAAATTGGCTGAGACTTGTTGAACAAACTGCAAATCCAAAACGCTTTACAAAGTCAATAAACACAAAGTGTATTGACGGCAAACACAAATACAAAAGCCAGAACACAAATGCAAAAGTCCCAACCCAACAACACAAACACAAAAGCCACAACACAAAAAGCCATGTTTTCCGTCATTTTCAAGGAGTGTGTAAAGCATTTTGTATTTGCAGTTCTCCCTACACATCTCTGCCAGCATGCCTACTGCCACCACACCAGAACACACTTCTAGTATTAGAAACGGTCTGTCCAGCAAGTTCAACCTCCGCTTCACAGCAGATTACAAACAGTCCAACAGTCCAAACCAGGAGATCCAGTGCAAAGCAATCAGCAGTCAAAGCCCTGAGGCTGAGCTAGATGCTTCTCTGTGTTCTGCTGGGGAATGCAGTGTCGTGCAGAGCATGCATGATTGCCCGGATAATCATTTTACTTTCTGATAAATACCGTTTTTCAGAGATAAAAAATACAAACGGCGAAATGTGGTTGAAACTTTGGTTGAAACCCTTTTAATTATTTTATACAAATACTACCATGAAGAATCAGTGTGATCACAGGCAACTGAGGCTTTAGTTAAAGGACTTGGGGTGTGTGTGTGTGTGTGTGTGTGTGTGTGTGTGTGTGTGTGTGTGTGTGTTTCTGTGTCTGTCTGTCTGTGTGTGTGTGTGTGTGTGTGTGTGTGTGTGTGTGTGTGTGTGTGTGTGTGTGTGTGTGTGCGTGCGCGGGGGGGGGGGGGGGTAGGAGGGTATAACAGGGGAATTAGGGTGCATATCAGTGCCTTCCTTGTTGGAGCACAGGAATGTGCCCTGACAGTGTGATCCCTGATAGCAGCTCCTGCCGACCAAGCTGCCCTTGTCTCTAGGGGTGGAGGTGGAGATGTGGAGACGTCCAGCACTGCCCTCTTAGGCGGACGGACGAGGTGAGAGCAAAACGTGAAAGACTCGGGGCTTCTTAGGATGTCAATATGAATCAATACGAATGTTAACAAACCAACAGGAAACGGACACACGGGAAAACAAAGGCGAGGATGGACAGACACGTGGCTTCAGAACACAAACCAAGAAACACACCAGCTGAACCCTTGTCAAGGAACAACATAGGACAGAAATGAATGAGTGTGTGAGCCGACTGATGGATTTTGCTCTCCTCCATTAGCAAAAACAGGGCTTTGTGCAGTCATGCTTGATTGCAAAAAACGGAAAAAGGAAAGGGGAAAAAAGTACTACAACATTACAGATTGCTTTAGGAGTGCAGGCGATAAAAGTTGTTGAGGAGGACCAACGGTGCTAAATGCGTTGTTTGTATGCCCGTGAACATGCTTAAGTGGCCAATCTCCAAGAGCAGGAGGGCTGCAATCAGTGGCAAGGATAATCAGTAGAGAAATCATGCATGACTGTTTGACTGGGGAGATCATTAAGACTGTGGGAATTGGAGGGCATTGTGTGTGTGTGTGTGTGTGTGTGTGTGTGTGTGTGTGTGTGTGTGTGTGTGCGTGCCTGTGTGTGTGTGTGTGTTTGTGTGCAGGCATGCATGTGTGTGCATGACCATGCACTTGTGTGTGTGTGTGTGTGTGTGTGTGTGTGTGTGTGTGTGTCTGCCACACAAGGCCAGCCATTCTCTCTGAGTTAATGAATCACCAATCAGCATCCACTGTTTATCATTCCATAAACATTGAGGCAACCAATATCTTGAGGTGAGCATTGTTGATGGTCACCTCAAGTGAGTTGCCAGAAGACTCATTCAGTACGTGTACATCATATCAGTGTGTCTGTATCAGCTGCAATCTTATCCAGAGCCAAATTAATAAGTTACTTTAAAAAATAGAAATGCTCATTATATTCTCTATAGTCCACGAGCAGCAGATTCAAAGCAGCCAAAATGGTCCAAGCAGACCAGAATACACAATGGCTTTAGTCTTTTAGTCTCTTATAATCTGTTATAGTCTCTTATGTTCTCTTATGGTCTAGTATGGTCTCTTATAGTCTCTTATGGTCTCTTATGGTCTCTTATAGTCTCTTATAGTCACTTATGTTCTCTTATGGTCTCTTATGGTACCTATAGTCTCTTATAGTCTCTTATGGTCTCTTATGGTACCTATAGTCTCTTATGGTCTCTTATGGTTTCTTACAGTCTCTTATAGTCACTTATGGTCTCTTATAGTCTCTTATGGTCTCTTATAGTCTCTTATGGTCTCTTACAGTCTCTTATAGTCACTTATGTTCTCTTATAGTCTCTTATGGTCTCTTATGGTCTCTTATGGTTTCTTCATCCAGCTGATCATCACCTGTAGGAGGACACGTCGCTATCCAGAAGGCAAAAAAACACGGAACACGGAAAAAAAACAACATATCACAAATTCCCAGTCATCACATTTTCAAGGACGGTTCTAAACATGTTCCTGTATGGATATGACTATGAACTATGTAATCAAGTGGAGAGTGAATATAATGCGGTGATTGGGAAGTAATTAAGACAGGACGTGCATCCCACTTCTGAAGAAAATAAGAGGAGGCAGAAAAAAGAAATGAAAATGGAGGGCCATTACCCCCCCCCCCCCCCCCCCCCACCCCCGCCCCCCCCCCCCCCGCTACACTCAGGATGGTGCGGTGGAGGCTCATGGTAGACACATGATGAAGAGACTGCTTTACTTGAATTGCTCATTTGAAGTGCTGGGTAGGAGAAGGAAGGTTTTGGAAGCATTATTGTTGTATGACAGGGAAGACGGGAGAAGGATGTGCTTTCATATCCTCCATTGTCAGCTGAAGGACTAACTCTGAGCATCAGCATCCTGATGAATGCCATGGGCTCTAATTAGCATGTGTGTGTGTGTGACGTCGGTGGGGAAATCAACTACAAACCGGCTTTTTTTTCTTTTTTTTCCAAAGTCGAGAAGGAAGAGAACTGTCGTATGACATCATTTTGATTTTAATACTTTGATGAATTGATAATCTTGACTATTGTTTCAAGATTCAGGTTCAATAAAACCTATGGCTGAGTCATCCATCATAATGTACATTGTAACATAAAATGCATGTTGTTCTGTGCACATTTTGACAGCCACGCTTCATTCAAAATCTCTGGAAGACTTTTTCATCCACATTTTCTTCTTTATTATTAGAGGCTATACTTTTCAAATTCAATGGGTAGCTCTTGCTGTTGTTTTTTAGACAGTGATAAGGATATCTCTCTCACTCTGTCTGGAACTCTGTTTATGCCTTTGTGCTGCTATTGAGGCAAACAAAGCACAATAGAAAAAAAAAAAATGTTCAAAGACACTTTGGAGTAGGTGTGTTTTGGGGTTGTGTGTGTGTGTATGTGGATGTGTGTGTGTGTGTGTGTGTGTGTGTGTGTGTGTGTGTGTGTGTGTGTGTGTGTGTGTGTGTGTGTGTGTGTGTGTGTGTGTGTGCATGTGGTTCACCTTTACAGGAATCAAATCCTCCTAATCCGTCCCGGTTGGACAGTGGCCTGTCTGCCCCCATGAGGCTGATTCTGTCCTACAGCCACTGTCTGTTGCACTCTGGGATACTGACAAAATCATACACGCACGCACGCACGCACGCACACACGCACGCACACAGACACACACGCACACACGCACACACACACCACAGACACACAAGACACACACACACAGACACACACACACAGACACAGACACACACACACACACACACACAGACACAGACACAGACACACACACACACAGACACACACACACACACACACACAGACACACACACACACACACACACACACACACACACACACACACACACACACACACACACACACACACACACACACAGACACACACACACACACATACACAGACACACACACACACAGACACAGACACACACACAACTGCCACTCCAAACTCAGGTAAGAGTTTGCAGTCAGGCTCCTCACGTGGCTCTTCTTCTGCGTCCAGAACATTTTGGTTTTACAAACTGTTCCTTAAGGCTGGGTTATGCTTCGTTTATGCTTCCATGTCGACACAACGCTGTGGGGGTTACGGACCCTTTACGTCCTTGACGTGCACCTCCCAAAATCCTAGACGCGCGTCGAGGCGACGCAACCCCAACGCAGCGGCTTTGGCTGTGATTGGTCCGCGAACTACATTGGCTGGAGATCGCTTTTCCGGTTTCCACTCGTAAACACCGCCACGGTGTAAACACAGCCTTGATAAATGCTTGGGCTGATTGGCGACAACATATATATATATATATATATAACTTTTGCCCTCATTTCTGTAAACTTTTTTTTAACTCGCTAGTAATCCGTATGTAATGACCAGAATGGTAATTCTGGTCCCTCTACCGGTGTGGCAATGAATTGCATTTCGAGACGTAAACCCCACGTAAACCCCACGCAGGGGTTTACGTGGGGTTTACGTGGGGTTGGTGGCAGTTGCTTGGGCTCCTGACTGCGACTGCGAGCAACTGCGTGGCCATTGCGTGATCACGACGCCATCCCTACGCAGAAGCATAAACCAGCCTTAATTGTTCCTCTTGGATCGTATCCTATTGTCTGTAATTGACATCTCACTAAGCCTCAGTGGAACCCCCAGTATCCCCAGAGGAGCAGACGTACAGTCCTGTCTGGGTAGCAGGAGCGCGGCCAAAAGACCGAAGGTGACATCCTATGAGGTGCCGTTGAATTCATTCTGACTGAACATCAGTTCTAAAAAGCACCCAAACTGTCGCCGTCCCACCCGAGCACGGTCCCAAACCGCAGAACAAATAGATGCAATTGTATTTATACAATTATGATAATACAATGAAGAAAACCCAGGCAAACAACCACAACAGGCAATTACAGCAAATGTTATTGTCCATTATAACAAGGATGTTCTGAACGCACACGTTCAAATAAGTATGCATGAGCCTATTACATTTCTCATTCTCTGCCTTGATAAATAAACATAAAATAAGAGTTCCTTTGTATTCCACTCTGAATGCCTGATTCCCTTTTAGCTCTCGCTAAATGTGCATTTGCATCCAGAGCAGCCAGGATGCTGCAGAGTTGTGGCGTCTGCGGCAGCAGCGTTGTTTGGAGTTCTTTTGCTACTTTCACCTTGCTCCTTGTATTGACGGCTTAATTGTGGCGTTTAGTTGAAAAACAGATCAATGTGATGGCGCAGCAGTAAACAATGCCCTGTGTTTTTACATTACCACCCCCGCAGAAAAATAAGGAACATAAGGAACAGAGAGAGATTAAAATGTGTGTTGAACGACCAAGTGCTGAAACAGGCCGGGAAAATAATAGCAGGCATAACTGGTGTGGATTTAAAGCATCCCACAGCACCTCATTTCTACACAACATGCTCCCCAAACTTTAAAAAGTCAATTTACATGCATATTCATATATTCATAAAGCGTTTTTAATGGTCTCTTGTTCTATTAGTTTAATCCCACATAACATTCCCAGCACGGACCAATCCACCATCTTTTGTCCATCAATGCGTGGAATGGTTCCTGGTGGCTTGTGGTTTGTGTAACACACAGTTCATGCAACGCTGCGCCATGGTAATCCTGCCAACGTGAGTCTTGTATTGACTGTTAAATTATCTTATGACAAGGAATAAAATAGACTGGACCATTTGTTGCACAAGGCTGTGCAAGGTTCTTGCAAACGGGAAACAAAGGAAAGGAAACTAGGCTCATGATGTGACAATATGTCCATCTAGATAAATCGCATCAAATAGGCAAAAGCCTGTTTTTATTTGACTGAAAACAACACAACCTATCATTTAAAAAAAAAAAAAAACTTCAAGTGAAAGGCAGGTATGTAGACTGACAGTTGTGCACAGACAGACACGCACACACACACACACACACACACACACACACACACACACATACACACACAGATAGATACACACACAGACAGCAAGCTACACACGGTGCATTTGAGGAGCCTGTCACAAGTGTTGGTGGCGTGTGTCTGCGTGTGTGCGTGTGCGTGTGTCTGTGTCTGTGTGTATGAGGCAACATTACATGGCAGTATTTAGAATATCTCTGCCCATTCCAACACACTGCATCAACTGCACAACCTGTATTTTAATTTACACTAGAGGTCGACCGATTAATCGGTTTGGCCGATTAATCGGCGCCGATAGGACGTTTTATTAACTATCGGCATTAACGGAAATTGGCCCGATAGTGGCCGATGGCTGTTTTTTTCTCCACAGCGCAATGAACTGCTCTAGGGCTGGGCGATTAGTTGAATTTCAATTTCGATTACGATTTTGGCTTCCCTCGATCATTAAAACAAGATAATCATAATAAAACGATCATTCTGATACCCGCCGTGTTTTGTGTGGTAAATGGAGCGAACCCTTCTTTCTCCACCAGCGCACTCCGCTGCGCCCCGCCCCGCCTGAAAACTTGCAAGATATGTCACGCGACCGTGTCTGCACCTCAAGCGAATACGACCAATCTATTTAACCACTTAAAGTCCGCACACAGAGTAATACATGACCAAGCAATGAAGGAAAAAAACGCTCCTCCACTCCTGCCAACGCAACACAATCCTCAATTAAGGAGACGCTATACAATGCCACCCCATATCCACCCAGCTCCCGCAGTCATAAAGAAATAACGGATGCAATCGCATACATGATTGCCAAAGACATGTGCCCTATCAGCACCGTTAGCGACCCGGCGTTCAATAAACTGATAAACACATTGGACAAGCGGTATGTGTTACCACCACGTCACCATTTCAGTAGAATTGCGCTGCCTGCCCTTTATGACGAATGTCGCGGAAAAGTTGCAAGAGAAGTGTCAACAGCATTATATTTTGCCACCACAACGGACCTATGTTTGAGTCGCACCATCAAAAACATTTTTAATTAACATTTTTTTTTAAATCAATTAATAATCGTCTTTAATAATCGCAATCACAATATCAATAAAAATAATCGTGATTATCATTTTTGACATAATCGAGCAGCCCTAAACTGCTCCTTCCCTGGCCAGCGCTGCTGTCTGTCTCTCTGATCACTGAGGGGAGGGGCTGCTCTGCACACAGCGCACATGGGGGAGGGGGGGGGGGTATCGGCCGATTAATCGGCTATCGGGCTTTTTCCTGCTCCAAACTATCGTTATTATATCGGCCTTTGAAAATTCACTATCGGTCGACCTCTAATTTACACACAACCAAAAGTATGCAACAAGTGTTGATGTCACGTTAAATGTGCTGATTGTTTATTAACCCGGAGAACTGAACAGCTATGGGCCAACTAAGAAGTCAATATAGAAGGGAAGAAGAGGGAAGATGCTTGCTGTCCCCCGAGGGCTCA
>JAXIVH010000088.1:327639-332230 GCA_036785325.1 Urophycis tenuis | reverse complement strand
AAAGAGTCCAAGCTTGGCCTTGGATCAGTGAAGCAGCTGACATAGAGGGCGGGTCATGTGTGCTCCCTGGGGGGCGGGCCGCTGTTCTGCCTGTCACTCACACGGCAGACACAGTCACACACACACCCATGTGCGCACACACACACACACACACAGGTATGTATCTGTATCTGCACACACATGAGTACGTGAAAATACACGCCACATAAACACACATGCAAAGGCACACACATATGTATACACACACTGACACACACACACACACACACACAGACGTACAAATGTGGATATGCTTATAGATGCACACACACAAATGCAAATATATGAACGTGTACATACACATCTGGACACACACATAAACAGGCAGGCATGCACATGCACACACTAACTCAATCATGCATTAGCACTGGGTTGAAAATATTCCAATCATTTTTCTTTTTTTTTTACCCCAAACCATTTAGAGTTCTGGCTATGTACTGCTGGATACTGCACAGCTTCAAACACATGGAGCACATTCATTTGTAATGGCTGATTACACACACAGACACACGTTACAAAATGTCTGTACATTACACAAACTGTCATTACAGTCATTAAGGACATGACAACAAAACGACCTGTGTGTGTGTGTGTGCGTTTGTGCGTTCGTGCGTGTGTGTGTAATGTGTGTATGTGCGTGTGATGGGTGAGACAGGGTGGGACAGATTATACAAAAAGGTATGATTTGTAACGTTCATCTGGGAACGTGAAGCTGCATAAACACTGAATGGGAACTGTGACAGAGGTTTCCACTGACAATGCTGCATCTATGAAATGGCCTTTGCAAGCACATGCCTTAAGTTGCACCTTAGTCTGCTCACTATGACTCACCTTCTACAATACATAGGGTGAATTCAAACACATAATAACACAATACAACTTTTTTTTTAAATGTGTACTTTATTTATTTAATTTTTTTTTTTTTTTTTTTGCAAAAAAAAAAGTGTCAAATGTAAAAATAAATAAATAAAATAAATTAATCTCTCAAAGCCAATTGGGGTTATTAAGCCACCGACAAAATTGTGAAGCGATGACATCAGTTACCTTAAATAGTCTCTCTCTCTCTCTCTCTCGTTGTACTTTAAATTGACGTTCTTAGTGTGTTGTTTTTCTTTTCCTTACTTTTCTTCCACTCTGAAGCTCAAGGCCAGCTGCTGCTAAAATACATTTTCACCGTGGGGGTCAGAAATCTGTTGGTTTGATTCCACTAGGACGGCATGTGCAGATCTGGACCAGACTCTCCTCGCCCGTACCTCACACTATATAATATCTACTAAACAAAGCTAAGGTGCAAGGTTTCCATGGTGAGGAACCCTTAGCCATCAGGGCTCCTCACCATAGAAACCTCTCAGGCATGAGGGCTCCAACCTCTCACTCTGCCCTCAAGAAGAACAAGGCGTTATTGAGGAGACTGGCTCATATCATATTAAAATAAGCTGAAAAGAGTATTACATGTGTAGCACCCCCTTTTGCTGTTTTAGGCAAATACTAGGGGTGGCTAACCTGAGTTTGTTACATAAAATGTTATCTCTAAATATGTTTTGTTTACTTTGTCTCTAACTGGAGTCAATAACCACTGAATATGACAAAATTACCCACCTTCCCACTAATCGGTTTTCCTCTTAAATTATTACCTTTCAGTCACCCCAGATAGTAAACTGTAATATGTTATCTATTAGATAGGGTTATGCATTACTCATAGAAAACCAAGCAAACACCATACAGATCAAGTTAACTATTTATAAAAAATATATATATATAGGTACATAAATACAACCACAATTAGGAAAAAGACAGTTATATAGTTCAAATACGCATAAGTTATTGTCCATCACCCCCCAAAAGTACACACATCACATAAAACCGTATTCCAAAACACTATCTGAACACTAAAGCCGGCAAATATAACTAAATATAATATATTGGGTACCCAATGAGTCAAACGGTGCAGGCTTGGTATGACGCTCGGGATCGCAGGAGCCACAACACCGAGGCTACTTCGCGCCCCATGCGCAGAACCCACAGGAACTTTCCACCAGCCCCAATGCCCTCGCCGCTAGGGCGCCGATGGAAAGGGTAGACGTTCCCGCGGACAGTCCACCGAGAAGTCCGGAAATCGGCGTAGTCCGCTGTTCTCTTCCGTCCCCCCGGTCCTCGTGCGTGCCGCCGAGCAGTCCAGACGATGCGCATCCAAGGCGTCCGAGATGGAGACCTTGAGCAACGTCCACGACTGCCAATTAGCTCTAGCCGAGCTAGCTTTCCAGCGCAATTCGGTGTTTCTGTCCAAGTTCTTGAAATAAAGCCAGCCCCAACACAACTACACCACTGTGCTATGCTTCCGTAAGAGTCACTCGTCGTGCCTCTTACAACATTAATAACCGTAATGATTTACTGAGTGTTCTACTCAAGTAAAATATAGCTGTGTCTCGGAGCACATCTCAACCCGTCTTTTAACCTTTTCACCATTTTTCCTCTCTCCCTCGTGTGTGTTACGTTCCCCTCGTCCCTCGTGACACTTCAACCTACACTCGTTTCTCATTGGCTTAAACATAAACAAAATGCAAAACATTACATTCGGACTTACTATAATACAGTATTGAAAATAAAACATTCTTAAAACATGTCCAACATCATGAATGTAGTGATTAAGAAAACAAAATGCAATTTACATCATGTAAATAACTCAATAACCTTAATTGAACCATGAAACTCTATTCAATATGCCATATATAACATATGCATAGTTTGCACCCTTTTCAGTCCTACTTATTCTATGAACTGATCCTACTTATACTTCTATTTATAATATTTATTCATTCCTATTTATGAATGAAAGAACTTTTAATTGTCAGGCCTAAATATCCATAGGGCTACACATGGAAGGTTAATTTTCCATATTCCATGAATAGTGTGTGTTTGCATCTATGTGCGCATGTAGATTAACACTCGCCCATAATGTGTATGTGTGCGCATGCAGTCGGTTGTGACTGTCTAAATAAATTATGTTGTGTATTGCATGTGAGTGAGTTGTGTAACACGGGGGTGATTAAAGTGTCTGGGTCGGTGTGTTCAGGGTGAAAAGTGAAAGCAGTTATTGTCCATAACAAGCCAGGGCCAGTCATAATCAAGGCCTTGCTCACCCCTTCGCCATAACCTAAGGTCATCTGTGATTGATTCTGATTCAAATAAAAGAATGCCTTACAGCTGCCTGAGCTTTGGCCTGTATGCATGTATACATGTGTGTGTGTGTATCTGTGTGTACAAAGATACACACAATCCAAGCAAAAACTTTTTAGAGGCCATATAAAAGGCTAAAAACAAACATTTTATGAGTGTGTGTGCGTGTGTGTTTGTGCCTTCTTGTTTGTACACAAGCCTAGCCCATACCTTTTAGTGGTGATATAAAAAGGAACAGTTTCAATTTCCAGTTCCAAATAAATGAGCCACCATCACAACAACTGTCAGATGTTAGCAGCGGAGAGCCTGAGGTATCCTCATCAGACCAATCCGCTAAAGTCTCTCAAAGTTAAATTCCCGTCGTCCTTAATTAGGCAGATTCACAGCTCTAAATGAAACATTCTGGCAGGGCCTGCTGCAGTCTTTACGTTTGAATATGTTCCAAATGTCCTTTTAGCATTCGTCCAATCTTCATAATTCAATTTAAAACTGTGGTTGTTTGTATATTAAGTAGCTGACTGATGGCGATTACAAAAAAATAGCCCTCATAAGAATAAATTGGTTTAAAACTATTACAAGCTGATATCCCACATTTATACCTCTAAACAATGAGAGGATTGTTCCCTGGCATATCACATGGCACCACAATAAGGCCGCCGTGTTGTTTTTATTTTCTCTTCTTCTCTTGGCCACCATAAAGAAATATGTTGGATTCCTTCAAAGATGTAGTTATTTAAATTACATTTAAATCCACAAAAGATTTTATCCTTGGGTGAAAAAAAATACAGTAACATTTGATTCAACTTTTATTTCAAACACAAATGATTGATAAAGGTTTTCATTCAATAACCAATAAAAAAAAAGTGAGTTCAATTTTACTTTCTTTTCAGACAAAAGATTCAAGACTGAGCTGAAAACGATGTGTGGCACACTTTGTTGTTCTGAAGAGAATGAGTAATTAGCTTCTCTAATGTATTGCATTGTCCTGCTTCACATAGTCCAGAGATAACTCAAAATGGCAGAGGAAAGGTAATTGAAGCAGTGCAGACTGAGCTGAGTGGTCTGAGTTATATTTCCCCTTCACATTGAAAAGCCCCCCATTCATTTTCCTCAATGTTTCTGCATTGTCTCTCCCACATGGCCCATGCAAATACAAACCTCCACTGCTTCCTTTTTTTTGAGCTGTCTCCCCCTCCCACCACCACCCACCACCCACAACCACCACCACCCCCACCACTACCACCACTACCACAACCATCACCACCACCACCACCACCCACAACCACCACCACCCCACCACTACCACCACTACCACAACCATCACCACCACCACCACCACCACCACCACCCAGCGTCAGTGCGTCATTTCAGGAAC
>JAXIVH010000088.1:317639-322639 GCA_036785325.1 Urophycis tenuis | reverse complement strand
GTAAGTGTGAATGGTTGTTCGTCTCTATATGTTAGCCCTGTGATAGGCTGGCGACCTGTCCAGGGTGTACCCCGCCTCTCGCCCGTTGCAGCTGGGATTGGCTCCAGCCCCCCCGCGACCCTCATAGAGGATAAGCGGTTTCGATAATGGATGGAAATACTGATAAACACACTGTTAGAACACACTTGTATACTATGGCAAGTGATTCACTCATCACATAGCCATTGTTTCATTAAGTCTTCAATCCAGTACATTAACACTTTTATTATCAAATCAAAAGAATCTTACCATCTCATGGTACTTTGACTGTGGGTTGACAAGCCCAATTCCCCTCATAATGAGCATTGATAGCATTTTAATAGCATTTTAAACTGAATACAAGATAAACTTGATTCCCCAGATGGCCTTTCATGGCATATTAACTTAAAAGTCACGCCATTTCAAACAAATATACATGCAAACATGCTCAAAGTTATACTTTGTAAATGCCACTTTCACTGCCACATTCACTGTAATATCACTACATAACTGGTCATTTCACTGCATTACTGTGATTAACTACATAACTGGTCATCTGGTCATCTCTGCACAACTGGTTTTACAAAAATCCGACATGCTACATCCTAGTGTATGCTATTACCTTGTAGTGTATGCCTGGATGTATGTACATTTACGTATATTATAATTTCTTTATGTACATTTTTATATATTTCATTACATAGGTTACATTATATTTATACATAGGTTTATACTTTTATATTTACATAGGTTTATATTTTCTACATAGGTTTTATATTTTACATAGGTTTCCTTATATATTTATATATATTTATATTACTCTACTATACGTAGAGTGTCCTCTTTTTTTCTACTGGAGTTTTGTCACGAAGGCAATTTCCCTCAGGGATCAATAAAGTATGTCTGTCTGTCTGTCTGTCTGTCTGCCAGGCTCCATGAAATGAACAAGCAAAGGCTCCTGGAATACAGTTGACCCCTGTTTACTATGGGACCACGCTTACAGACATGCAGTGTTGAAGTCTTTCCTGAGCAGTTATAGGTTCTGCAGCTTGCTATGGTAGCCTATTTACATTGGCTTTCAAATGCAGAGCCTTTAGGCTCAAACAAACTCAAACTCACCCTCGACCACGAGACAACCCCTTGCCCTTGCCGCTGAGAATAGCAGTTTAACACCATGAAACGAGCAATATAACAGCAATCACGCTAACCATAAAACTACAAAAAAACCTGTCACACTAACTCTCTCTCCCTCTCTCTCTCTCTCTCTCTCTCTCTCTCTCTCTCTCTCTCTCTCTCTCTCTCTCTCTCTCTCTCTCTCTCTCTCGCTCTCCCTCTCTCCCTCCCTATCTATCCCCCTCTCTCACCTCTCACACTGCTCGAACGCTCCATTTCGATGTGTTTGACCAACACCCTCTCTCGTGGTTGACAGACACATTAACTCAGGCCACGGCTGCCCCCCATGGCTGTGGAAGCAGAGTGTGGACCGGTGAAACACGCTGTAGAGGCTGCAGGATCCTCCGACGTCTCTTCACCGCTAATTGTTACGTACGAGATGCAGGGAACAGAAATGTCCTCCCCCCACACTGTTTTCTATTCATGCTAGGGTCTGTTGCGCCGGCAGAGACCCTGCGCTGTGTTTACTCCTGTAAGAGAGAGGCTGACAAGTGAGTAACCATTGAATAAAATGCGTTGGTACTCAAATATTCCCATCCATCCATCCATCCATTTCCTCCGCTTATCCGGGGTCGGGTCGCGGGGGCAGCAGCCTGAAGAGAGAAGCCCAGACTTCCCTCTCCCCAGCCACCTCGTCCAGCTCTTCCGGGGGGATCCCGAGGCGTTCCCAGGCCAGCCGAGAGACATAGTCCCTCCAGCGTGTCCTGGGTCTTACCCGGGGCCTCCTCCCGGAGGGACATGCCCGGAACACCTCCGCAGGGAGGCTTCCAGGAAGCATCCTCACTAGATGCCCGAGCCACCGCAACTGGCTCCTCTCGACGCGGAGGAGCAGCGGTTCTACTCTGAGCCCCTCCCGGATGACCGAGCTTCTCACCCTATCTCTAAGGGAGAGCCCGGACACCCTGCGGAGGAAACTCATTTCGGCCGCTTGTATTCGCGATCTCGTTCTTTCGGTCACTACCCACAGCTCGTGGCCATAGGTGAGGGTAGGAACGTAGATTGACCGGTCAATCGAGAGCTTCGCCTTTCGGCTCAGCTCCTTCTTCACCATGACGGACCGGTGCAGAGCCCGCATCACTGCCGACGCTGCACCGATCCGTCGGTCAATCTCCCGCTCCATCCTCCCCTCACTCGTGAACAAGACCCGAGATACTTGAACTCCTCCACTTGAGGCAGGATCTCCTCCCCGACCCGGAGAGTGCTCTCCATCCTTTTCCGGCTGAGAACCATGGCCTCGGACTTGGACGTGCTGATCCTCATCCCAGCCGCTTCAAACTCGGCTGCGAACCGCTCCAGTGAGAGCTGAAGGTCACGGCCCGATGAAGCCAACAGGACCAGATAATCCGCAAAAAGCAGTGACGCAATCCTGAGTCCACCAAACCGTAACCCCTCAACGCCCTGGCTGTGCCTAGAAATTCTGTCCATAAAAGTTGTGAACAGAATCGGTGACAAAGGGCAGCCCTGGCGGAGGCCAACTCTCACCGGAAACAGGCTTGACTTACTGCCGGCAATGCGGACCAAGCTCTGGCACCGGGAGTACAGGGACCCGACGGCCCGTATCAGCGGGCCCGGTACTCCATACTCCCAGAGCACCCCCCACAGGGCTCTCCGAGGGACACGGTCGAACGCCTTCTCCAAATCCACAAAGGACATGTAGACTGGTTGGGTGAACTCCCATGCACCCTCGAGGACCACGCTAAGGGTATAGAGCTGGTCCACAGTTCCACGGCCGGGACAAAAACCACATTGCTCCTCCTGGATCCGAGGTTCGACTATCCTACGGACCCTCCTCTCCAGGACCCCCGAATATACCTTACCGGGGAGGCTGAGGAGTGTGATCCCCCTGTAGTTGGAGCACACCCTCCGGTCCCCCTTTTTGAAGAGGGGAACCACCACCCCGGTCTGCCAATCCAGAGGCACTGCCCCCGATGTCCACGCGATGCTGCAGAGTCGTGTCAACCAAGACAGCCCCGCAGCATCCAGGGCCTTTAGGAACTCGGGGCGGATCTCGTCCACCCCCGGGGCCTTGCCACCGAGGAGCTTTTTTACCACCTCGGCGATCTCAGCCCTGGAGATAGGAGAGTCCCCCCCCCGAGTCCCCAGACCCTGCTTCCTCAGTGGAAGGCGTGTTGGTGGGATTGAGGAGGTCTTCGAAGTATTCCCCCCACCGATTCACGACGTCCCGAGTCGAGGTCAGCAGCGCCCCGTCCCCCCCGTACACGGTGTTGACAGAGCACTGCTTCCCCCTCCTGAGACGCCGGATGGTGGTCCAGAACCTCCTCGAAGCCGTTCGGAAGTCGTTCTCCATGGCCTCACCGAACTCCTCCCACACCCGAGTTTTTGCCTCCGCAACCGCCGAAGCCGCGCTCCGCTTGGCCTGCCGGTACCCATCAGCTCCCTCAGGAGTTCCATAGGCCAAAAAGGTCCGGTAGGACTCCTTCTTCAGCTTTACGGCATCCCTTACCGCTGGAGTCCACCAGCGGGTTCGGGGGTTGCCGCCGCGACAGGCACCGACGACCTTACGGCCACAGCTCCGGTCGGCAGCTTCAACAATGGAGGCACGGAACAAGGTCCACTCGGACTCTATGTCCCCCGCCTCCCCCAGGACATGTTTGAAGCACTCCCGGAGGTGGGAGTTGAAGCTCGTTCTGACAGGAGATTCAGCCAGACATTCCCAGCAGACCCTCACAGTACGTTTGGGTCTGCCAGGTCTGACCGGCATCTTCCCCCGCCATCGGAGCCAACTCGCCACCAGGTGGTGATCAGTTGACAGCTCCGCCCCTCTCTTCACCCGAGTGTCCAAGACATGTGGCCGCAAGTCCGATGATACAACTACAAAGTCGATCATCGAACTGCGGCCTAGGGTGTCCTGGTGCCAAGTGCACATGTGGACACCCTTATGCTTGAACATGGTGTTCGTTATGGACAATCCATGATGAGCACAGAAGTCCAACAACAAAACACCACTCGGGTTCAGATCAGGGGGGCCGTTCCTCCCAATCACGCCCCTCCAGGTCTCACTGTCATCGCCCACATGGGCGTTGAAGTCCCCCAGCAGAACAAGGGAGTCCTCAGTGGGAGCGCTTTCCAACACCCCCCCTAAGGACTCCAGAAAGGGTGGGTATTCTGAACTGCCGTTCGGTGCATAAGCACAAACGACAGTCAGGACCCGTCCCCCCATCCGAAGGCGGAGGGAGGCTACCCTCTCGTCCACCGGGGTGAACCCCAACGTACAGGAACCGAGCCAGGGGGAAACAAGCATTCCCACCCCCGCTCGGCGCCTCTCCCCAGGGGCAACTCCAGAGTGGAAAAGAGTCCAACCCCTCTCAAGGACGCTAGTTCCAGAGCCCAAACTGTGTGTCGAGGTGAGCCCGACTATATCCAGCCGGTACCTCTCAGCCTCACACACCAGCTCAGGCTCCTTCCCCGCCAGAGAGGTGACGTTCCACGTCCCCAGAGCTAGCTTCTGCAGCCGAGGGTCGGACCGCCCAGGTCCCCGCCTCCTGCTGCCGCCCAGCTCACATTGCACCAGACCCCTTTGGCCCCTCCCACGGGTGGTGAACCCATGGGAAGGGGGTCCCGCGTCGTCCCTTCGGGCTGTGCCCGACCGAGCCTCGCGGGCGTAGACCCGGCCACCAGGCGCTCGCCAACGGGCCCCTCCCCCAGGCCTGGCTCCAGGGGGGGGCCCCGGTGACCCACGTTGGGGCAAGGGAAATCCAGTTCCAGTGTTGTTATTCGTCATTAGGGTCCTTGAGCCACTCTTCGTCTTGACCCTCGCCTAGGACCTGCTTGCCTTGGGTGACCCTACC
>JAXIVH010000088.1:305139-312639 GCA_036785325.1 Urophycis tenuis | reverse complement strand
AAACTGTAGATGAAAATAATAACGCAAACTAGAGAGCATCTCGCTGTGTGTTAGTGCAGGCGTCATGTGAAGACACGCAGGAACCTTCACTTCAGAGACAATTAACGTTGGTTAGATCTGCACATAAAACAATAAATACACAACCTTAAACAACACTTTGGAATAGATTAACAGGTAAACTAACAAAGCGAGAGAACAGAACAACCAAAGCATTAAAAACACTTCTGTCTCCCCCCCCAACCAATCCACTTCTGCCCTTGCTTTGCAGCGACTCTCTTTCCCTCCCTCTGAGATACATTATTCCACCCAATTTTATGTTTCTTTCTAGATTGACTTCACGCTCAGCTCTCAGAAGGCGGTTCCCCTCGTGTGCCCGGACCCCAGTGCTCTGACCCTAACCCTAACCCTAACCCTAACCCCTAGTCCTAACCTAACCCTAACCCTAACCCTAACCCCCTAATCCTAACCCTAACCCTAACCCCTAGTCCTAACCTAACCCTAACCCTAACCCTAACCCTAACCCCTAGTCCTAACCTAACCCTAACCCTAACACTAACCCTAACCCTAACCCTAACCCTAACCCCTAGTCCTAACCTAACCCTAACCCTAACCCTAACCCTTACCCCCTAACCCTAACCCTAACCCCTGACCCCAGCACTCTGACCCTAAGCCGAAAACAAACCCTAACCCTAACCCTAACCCTAACCCTAACCCTAACCCTAGCACTCTGACCCTAAGCTGAAAACAAACCCTAATCCTAACCAGAAAACAAACCCTAACCCTAACCCCTAACATTAACCCTAACCTAACCCTAACACTAACACTAACCCTAACCTAACCCTAACCCTGACCCCAGCACTCTGACCCTAACCAGAAAACAAACCCTAACCCTAACCCCTAACATTAACCCTCACCTAACCCTAACACTAACACTAACCCTAACCCTAACCCTAACCTAACCCTAACCCTAACCCTAACCCTAAAACTAACACTAACCCTAACCTAACCCTAACCTAACCCTAACCCTAACCCTAACCCTAAAACTAACACTCACCCTAACCTAACCCTAACCTAACCCTAACCCTAACCTAACCTAACCCTAAACTAACCCTAACCTAACCCAAACCTAATCCGTCTGGTGGCCCTTAACTGGGGAAATGTTTTTTTAAATTATTATTATTATTATTTTTTACCTCAAAAGTACAAAAAGTGCAAGGTCATTCTGTGGTCTACACAAGAGCCAGTGAGTCAGCAGTCCCAGAGTGTATTGTTCACACTGGGCCGATGAGCACGCACACACAAAAAACATGCAAGAACATGCACACATACAAAAAACATACAAACACACACACATACAGAACACCAAGTTCACAGCCCCTGCTCAGAAGGAGGGTTAACAAAGCAGTTGAACGCTGGCTGATCATACTGATCATACTGATTAGACACCTGTTTGGTCATCATCACCCCTCGTGTCCATGTTTAGTTTCCTGCCCTCTGATTGGCCGCCAGAGAGGCGGACACACCCAATGGGTTTTGAGTCCTCCACGTTGCTCAGAGAGTCAACGTTCATTCGTTCATTTCACATACACGGCCGCATTCCTGAGCTTCAACAGAATCAAAGACTCTGACTCCTGTTTGTCTTCTCTTTGTCTACGCTTATTCTTTTTCTGCAAAAGTGCAGCCATTCCCTTATAATCACCATCACAGGATAGACAGCACACACACACGCACACACACACGCACTCACGCACACACACGCACGCACGCACGCACACGCACACACACACGCACTCACGCACGCACACGCACGCACGCACGCACACGCACACACACACGCACGCACGCACACGTGCACGCACACGCACGCACGGACGCATGCACGCACACACACACACGCACAAACACACAAACATATGCACGCATGCACACACACACACGCACACACCTATTCTCATTCAAATTCTAAGGCAAACAAACACTTTGAGGAGATCCACAGTGTTATTTGTTGTTTTATCATCTCCAATGCATTTACTCGGGCAGCCGGTGAAGAAGTTTTATCTTAATGAAATCTATCCTGGCCAGCGACCTCGGCGACGTCACACAGTTCCCGTCTCCTCCCCCACTCCTCCCCCACTTCTCCCCCTCTCCTCCCCCACTCCTCCCCTACTCCCCCCCCTTTCCTCCCCCACTCACACGTTTCGTTGTTGTTCTGCAGTGTTTTTGGAAGGTGGACGAGCATCCATACAGAAAACAAATGCATAGTTCTGTTGCCGCTGCGTGTGATCAGGAGGTCAGTGTGTCTGTCTGTACGTGTGTCCGTACAGAGTACATGAGTGGGTACAGTGTATGTGGTTTATGTGAGTGAGTCCTAGAGACAAAGAGAGAGAAGACAGTACCACACCTCACTAGTTGTACCACTAATGTACATAATAAAGCATGTAGGAGGTATGTATATTATAAGTGTAAAGTCCAATTTCAACAGTGGGCATATAGGTATATAGGTGTTTGGGCCCCATGGAGGCTTGCTACTTAAGGGCAGATGAAATCCCCCAGAATGCATAGCAAAACTTCAGCAGAATAGAAATGAGGAATGCCAGCAGGCAAGGAGAGCTGCACATATTAATGAAAAGAAACATTTTAACAAGTTGCTGTTGTTTACAATGGCAGTGTTAGCGGAGCAGGCTGGTATGTAGCTACAGTAGTTGGCTGATCATTGTATTATTGCCTTAAGCTATGCTTATGCTAGCCAACTGTAACAAGTGCTTTTTTGTTACAGGGACTCAGATCAGAACACACCAGACTGCTGATAAAACTCAGGGTACAAAATGAATAACAATTCACAAAATAAAAATACAAATGTTTCAAAACAGCTTTGGGGTGTGTGTGTGAGTCTCAGGAGGTACAGTGAGGCAACATACATAATTGATGACTAGATCCTACATCGAAGAGTTTTTTTTTTTTTCCTGCTTCTTGAACACAATATGTTGTAACGTGTTCCTAAGTTGCGGTCCGCGCATTGCTGCATATTTATCCACAGTCCTCGGGAGGGTGGCTCTGGAGCCATAACCAAACACAAACCCAATTGGCCTGACAGAAATATTAAAACAATGAGCAGATGGGATGGCACCAATTTCCATAAACCAGATAACACCAGGAGCCACGCCATGCTCTCAAACCACCAGGCAGAGCTATCAGGAATCATCGGAGTGCATCCCGATACAACAGAGGGTTGGGCCAGAGATGGGGACGCTCTGCTGCCTGCACTGGGCGGCTCCTGGACCCAAGCATCTGGCTTCCAGAGGCCCTCCTGTCTTCCTGAAGACATCTTGGAGCAGCCCGCCTCATGGCTCCCTGGTCATCAATGGCATTCACTGTAACTTGGTTTTGGAGTAAATAAATTGCCAGTGCTACGCAACAATAAATGTCCAATAAATGCCTGGATATGTCGTGGCATACTGTTGAATTGTTGTTCATACCTGGACCTTGAATGCACGCAAGTTTTAAATGGTACCTTAATGTAGCTGGACATGTCAAAGACACACACAACCACACACACACACACACACACACACACACACACACACACACACACACACACACCTACACACACACACACACACACACACAACCACACACACACACACACACTCACACACACACACACCTACACACACACACACACACACACACACACACACACACACACACACAGAAGTGTATATGCATTCGTGTCCAATAGAAAGCAATAGAGTGAATATGTATGGCAGGGGTGACCTCGGAGTGTTCTATGGCTCCATGTTTAGCAGACGTTCTTTGTTTGGAACAACTGCAGGAGAGTCTTTTGGGAGGGCTGAGGTGCTAAATGGGTGATACCACAGCATGGCTTATAGGGGGGAGAGCCTATAGGTTACATAATGTTGTTTTGTGGGGGTGAAGGACTGACTCAATCTTCTGTGTGCAATTTGCTGCATTATGCTTTGCTTTGAATAAATGTCTTTATTGTTTGTTTGATAACCCCTTTGTGTCACGACAGTTGGCATTATCCAATCATTTTCTTTTAGAAAAGCAGCACATTGTACACCGTTGGAGGAGAAGGATAGACAATACCAGGGGAAAAAAACTAAAACTTACTACTTTACTTTGGCAACATTTCGCAGCCATTAAAGATGATAGTTGTAAAATGCAAACTTTGTCAGCAGCAGCTGTCATCCTACCACTTGCTCTGAAATGATTCTCCATGGGTACTCTGTAGTGCAGTATAGTGCAGTGTAGTGTAGTCCAGTGTAGTGTAGTATAGTCCAGTGTAGTACAGTCCAGTGTAGTCCAGTGTAGTGTAGTCCAGTGCAGTGTGGTGTAGTCCAGTGTAGTGCAGTCCAGTGTAGTCCAGTGTAGTGTAGTACAGTGTAGTCTAGTGTAGTGCAGTCCAGTGTAGTCCAGTGTAGTGTAGTACAGTGTAGTCTAGTGTAGGGCAGTATAGTGTAGACCAGTGTCGTGTAGTCCAGTGTACTGTAGTCCAGTGTAGTGTAGTCCAGTGTAGTGCAGTGTAGTGTAGTACAGTGCAGTGTGGTGTAGTCCAGTGTAGTGCAGTCCAGTGTATTGCAGTGTAGTGTAGTACAGTGTAGTCTAATGTAGGGCAGTATAGTGTAGACCAGTGTCATGTAGTCCAGTGTAGTGCAGTACAGTGTAGTCCAGTGTAGGGCAGTGTAGTGTAGACCAGTGTCGTGTAGTCCAGTGTAGTGCAGTCCAGTGTAGTGTAGTCCAGTGTAGTGTAGACCAGTGCAGTCTAGTGTAGTGCAGTGTAGTGTAGTCCAGTGCAGTGTGGTGTAGTCCAGTGTAGTGCAGTCCAGTGTAGTGCAGTGTAGTGTAGTACAGTGTAGTCTAGTGTAGGGCAGTATAGTGTAGACCAGTGTCATGTAGTCCAGTGTACTGTAGTCCAGTGTAGTCCAGTTTAGTGCAGTACAGTGTAGTCCAGTGTAGGGCAGTGTAGTGTAGACCAGTGTCGTGTAGTGCAGTCCAGTGTAGTGTAGTCCAGTGTAGTGTAGACCAGTGCAGTCTAGTGTAGTCCAATGCAAACTTTGTCAGCAGCAGCTGTCATCCTACCACTTGCTCTGAAATGATTCTCCATGGGTACTCTGTAGTGCAGTATAGTGCAGTGTAGTGTAGTACAGTGTAGTCTAGTGTAGGGCAGTATAGTGTAGACCAGTGTCGTGTAGTCCAGTGTACTGTAGTCCAGTGTAGTGCAGTACAGTGTAGTCCAGTGTAGGGCAGTGTAGTGTAGTGCAGTGTAGTGTAGACCAGTGCAGTCTATTGTAGTCCAGTGTAGTGCAGTACAGTGTAGTCCAGTGTAGGGCAGTGTAGTGTAGACCAGTGTCGAGTAGTCCAGTGTAGTCCAGTGTAGTACATTGTAGTCCAGTGTAGGGCAGTGTAGTGTAGACCAGTGCAGTCTAGTGTAGTCCAGTGCAGTGTAGTGTAGTCCAGTTTAGTCCAGTGTAGTACAGTGTAGTCCAGTGTAGACCAGTGTCGTGTAGTCCAGTGTAGTGTAGTCCAGTGTAGTCCAGTGTAGTGTAGTCCAGTGTAGTCCAGTGTAGTGTAATGCAGTGTAGTGTAGTGTCAACCCAGTCTCACAGCAGTTTGTGAAATAGTCACGGAATTTAGTCTATCGAGACGTGAACATGGACACGAATTTCCCTTTTTTGTGACACTCAGCACGACTTTCAAACTAATGTATTTCGATTGGAAGTATCTTTCATGCCTGCACCACATTTTTACAGTAAATACTACAGTACCCATGAGCCTCTTGGTGAAGACGTCAAGGACCCGCCGCCAGTTCTCTTTTAATGATCATCCTAGGTGATAGATGATAACCCTAGGATATCATTGTTAGGGGTTAGGGTTAGGGTTAGGATTAGGGTTTAGGGGTTAGGGTTAAGGTTAGGGATATAATGAAAATCGTGAAAGAGTGAAAGAGATATAGATTGATAAGGACTATTATGTGATTTGTGATTTCATGAACTGCCGTGAGACTGGGTTGGTAGTGTAGTGTAGTGTAGTGTAGTGTGGTGTAGTGCAGTGCAGTGTAGTGTAGTGTAGTGCAGTGTAGTGTGGTGTAGTGTAGTGTAGTGTACTGTAGTACAGTGTCATTTAGTACAGTGTAGTGCAGTGCAGTGTGGTGTAGTGTACTGTAGTACAGTGTCGTGTAGTACAGTGTAGTGCAGTGTATTGTGATGTAGTGTTGTGTAGTGTACTGTAGTACAGTGTCGTGTAGTACAGTGTAGTGCAGTGTAGGGTAGTGTGGTGTAGTGTAGTGTAGTACAGTGCAGTGGAGGGTAGTGTGGTGTAGTGCAGTGTAGTACAGTGTAGTACAGTGTAGTGCATTGTAGTGCATTGTAGTGTAGTGCAGTGTAGTGCAGTTTAGTGTAGATGTGCTGCTAAATTGAATGGTGCCACATTTGTTCTATATGCTGAACTGTATCGTTAATATGCATTTCAAATGTTTAAGCAGGCAAACGTATTCTGCAGCGTCTCCACCCTAGCACCTGTGTTCGTGTGGAGTGAGTGAGTCAGTATTCAGCCACTGATAGGTGTCATTTAGGTTACAAGGCTCTTAGGAGCCTATAGTTTGGGTCAAATTGAATGCAGATGCTGACATGAACAGACATTGCTGTCATATTATGAGGTTAATTTGTTTGTAGAGGCGTGGCCTCTAGACCTCTGTGGGAACCCTGATCATTTGTACGCCTTTGAACCATGCAAAAGTCACGAAACCTTTGGCAACATTGAGCTGCATATGTGAAAAAAATATATTGTATTGTACATTGTACATTGTATGATCCGACAATCAATGTGTACAGTGAGTCTAAAATATATTGTATTGTACATTGTACATTGTATGATCCGACAATCAATGTGTACAGTGAGTCTGGCCTGATGATTCAGATTTGACGATGCAAAATCTTATTCAAAGATACTCCTAAATGCTAACTGAAACACATGCTAACTGAAACACACAAACATGCAGACGCACAACAATTAGAATACATTGGCTTTGCTTGTACATCTCAGTGTCTTTGTGTAGGCGTAGATGTGTGTCACATGTGTGTGTGTGTGTGTGTGTGTGTGTGTGTGTGTGTGTGTGTGTGTGTGTGTTTGTGTGTGTGTGTGCATGCTCATAGTCGACTCACCTGTGGTTGCCAAGGCAACATGTCATCCCACAGTGGAAGCAGGCTGGAGAGGCTGGTGACTGCCAGCCTGTTGCTACCTCCCACTTGCCCACAGGGTGGGATGTGTAACCCTCCCCCCAACCCCCACATCGTCTAGGGAGGATGAAGCGTTTAATGGCAGCTTAATGATCATCTTCCTGATGATTCTCCCTGTGGCTTGATCACTTTTGAGTCCCACACACTCACCCACCCACAACCCCCACCACCACCACCACCACCACCACCCCACCACTACTACCCCCACCACCCCACCACCACTACCCCCACCACCCCACCACCC
>JAXIVH010000088.1:296064-299939 GCA_036785325.1 Urophycis tenuis | reverse complement strand
TCTCCATTTCTGTTTCTGAAAAAATCCGCCTCTTTTTGCCGTTGGATGTTTCTCCATGTCGTAAAAGTTAGGGGCGAGACTTCTTTTATAGGGGCGTGTTACGTAAATTACGATCGATCTCAGCCGCCGTATTTATCAACACCAAGCTCCTTCGTACGCTGGGATTGGTGTGATACGACACGTTTCGTAAATCTCACGTGGGTCCTATCGTAAGATGAATCATGCGTTCAGATGTGCGCTCATTTCTACGTTCGTTTGATAAATGAGGGCCCATGTGCTCAAATAATGAGGTGACTACCTGAATATAGTGAGTGACCAGGTTGTTCCATCAATGGATATTTTCTTCCAAGATGATAATGCTAGGATTCTTCGTGCTCACATTGTGAAAAAATGGTTGAACATGAGACAAAATTTGCACACATGAATTGACCACAGATTCCAGACCTTAATCCTATTGAGAATCTTAGGGATGTGTAAAACAGTGGTTTGACCGAGGAGTGAGGAGTGAACAGTCAGACCATTCTCCAGCACATCCCAAAGATTCTCAATAGGGTTAAGGTCTGGACTCTTTCACCACTCAACCTCTCTTTCACAATGTGTGTCAGATAAATCCTGGCATGGTGATCTTGGAATATGCCTGTGCCATCAGGGAACAAATATTCTATTGATTGAATAACCTTATCATTCAATATGTTCTGGTAGTCAGATGGCCTCATCCCTTGAACATGTAATGTTGCTAAACCTAGACCTGACCAACTGCAGCACCCCCTATTTGCTTAGTGACCACATCAGGACCACATCAGACCTAGAACATTTTCAGAACCATATTCTGATGTATGCTGCAAAGTGAATGTCCTATACACCATGTGTGTACAAAACACGGACCCTGCTTGCTCCAACAGATTACAACAAGCATAACCAATGCCAGCCAGCACATAACCGTGAAGGATACAAGATGTAAGTTGTTACGTTTTTACTTATGTAAAGAGAAAAACGTACTTTTGATTGCAAGCGTTGGGAAAATGATCAATGCTAACGGCTGGTCCTCTGTCACCAGATACAAATGCTCATACATCAAAAGGGCAAAGACCTGGAGTGTAAGTACAGTAAAGGAGAGAAAAACTGTACATCTGTACATCTCCGACATCCAGACGGCCATCCTCTCCAGGAGGCTGAGAAGTGGAACAGGCCTTCCTCGCGAGATCATTATTAGGCCTGATGACCCAAGATGGCTCTGCCTGCTTGCCCGGTACAGCCACCACTCACATCTGAACTTGTGCGGATAGTGTCATGAGGAAATCTGTAGAATTTGTCAATTTCCCAACCAAGGACGGAAAAAGAGTTGACGGAAGGTCTGGCCTGAGGATTCTGGCAGCGACTGAAATTACAATAAAAAAAATAAACATACCTTGATCTGACTCCACATATTGCCACACAACTTCTCTGTGCAGTTAGAACACTAACTACGACCGGTTTTCCTCACGAGGCAGGCTAAACCCTGGATGATTGTACATAATTGAGATGTCCTTCCCAATCCTTTGAATCCCCCTGCATAGATAGAAACTATGTCACTTCATCCCCTACAGGATCTTAGGTAGATTACTATCATTCATTTACTGAGTCCTAGGGCGATTACTCATATTTAACCATAGCAGCCCATCCATGAGACCGGATAAACACGAGTGAACACAATCATCAACTTGCGTGTTCACTCGGCCCATCACGGCTCTCCCATTCATCCTCTACCGGATCCCAAACAGAGTCATTCCTCTACTGAGTCCTAGGTGGATTACTTATAATTATTCTTATCAGTCCGGAATGATACTGGATAAACACGAATGAACCGGCGGCCCCTACCGGATCTTAGGTAGAGTAACATTCATCTACCGAGTCCTAGGTTCTAGGTTGTGTTGTAGGCTACTATTATTCACCTATCAAATCCTAGGTGGCTACCTTATACTTATCCCTCATAGCCATCAAAGAGACCATATAGACTTGAATGAACATGATTATGAGCCTACGTGTCCACCCGTACTACCTCGATTCTCATCAACAAGCTATTTCGACTGTTGTCACAGGAAATACTACATCGCTACGTAATTAGGCCCATAACGGAACATCTAAGGGTTCTATTTGGGCCCAAATTCGGTTGGACTAGGAATATTAACAAGAATAACAATCTATTAGACAGAAACAAGTCACTAACCAATCAAAAAATTAAAAAAAGCAGTGTGGAATGAATATTGAAAACACTATAAGAGATTAATGGAACACATACAAAGAATACACGACAATAATCAGGGAATGAAAATACCTGGGTTGTAGGAATGTGGCTACACTCATGGAGCGTGGGAAGTTCTGATTACAGATATCTTCCAAGAACAGTGTCCATCGTGTCCCTATATACTGTTTTCCCAGTTATGTAAAGGCATTGTTTAGGAGACCACATGCTGAGTATTCATTTGTCTAAGACAATTTGCTGTTGGTTCCCAGGGCCCCAAAAAGGTGTGTCATCTTCAGTGGAGCTGACTGGGCGTTACCTGATTTCATATGCATTGAGAATCCTAACCTCTGGGTTTCAGATGATAACCACATGATTTCACTATGAGACGCAGACCATTTTACTACACTTACAGAGTTATCAAAATGATACCAAACATGGTATGAAAATTACATTGTAAAGTAACACAATCATTTCCACATACTTTCCCCCTTTCACCCCCAGGTCTGAATCTTCAGTGTGAAAGGTGTGGTTCTCTGGCCCTAAGACAGTTGGGAGTGGGTCAGAAGAACAATGGGAAGAAAACACAGTTAATTGCATTATGTTAACATATCCTGAAGTTCCTCTGCCGTCTGTCTCACAGGGGACAAACCCCCACATACATCACCACAAAGAGCAAAGCAAAAGGTCCCGGCTAGGGATTTTCTATCCCTACAAACCTTAATCAAGAGAACCCTCAAGAAGATGCTACACAATAGCCGTAAGGCAAAAAACAAACAATGAAGCACTGTCATTTGCATTTTTTTCAATATCCAATATAAATCTTTTTCTAACCAAAAAGTGTGTATTATTGAACAACTGAAACAAAGGTGGTGCAAACATCTGTTATATGAAAAAACATGGATCTTAGAAAGAGAGGTGGTGTGCACACCCAAAGGTAATCCACAGGTGCTAGAGAACTGTATTAGATATGAGACAAGAGGTGGGGCTGCAGTTTTTTTTGGTTCCAGAAGTAAATGTATTTACTCTACAAGGCAACGTTCAGGCATATAAAGAACATTTTAAAACTATGTACTTATTATATATATTAGGGATGCACAGATACCACTATTTTAAAAACCGATACGATACCGGTACTTTCTAGATTTGGTCTTTATGAAAGAAGTGCAATTAATTTTCTCCTCTGAAGATTATGTCAAGCCTTTAGTAAGGCTATACCAAATGAACAGGCTATTCCAAGCCAAAACTAAACAGAGCTTTCTGGTTTTAACAAAAAAGCCTTCAAAGACAAAATGCCATCACATTAGACAAAATGTAAATATAACCAGATAAAGCGAATAACAACAAAAAAAATCAGAAAAAGTTATCAGAACTATTGCTTAATAAGCACATTATCACGTTTCAGTTATCAAAAGTATCCTTTCAAGTACACAAACCATGTGGCACTATTCTCATGTTTCTTCAGAAAGGCTAAACAAATCAACAAACTATGTTGTCAAATGACGTCAAAGATCTTTCACTTTATCATACACCTTTGGCAACATCACATCGGTGATGTAGAGGCGACTGGGAATCTCATATATGGGCTCTAGCACTTTTAGAAGACGGCGAAATCCGACATTATCAACAACTGAAAGTGGCTGGTCATCGAGCG
>JAXIVH010000088.1:283564-286064 GCA_036785325.1 Urophycis tenuis | reverse complement strand
TTATGTGTAGACCCATACATCTGCGGTTGTCACACACACACACACACACAGACACACTGACACACACACACACACACACACACACACACACACACACAGACACACACACACACACACACACACACACACACACACACATTGCGCATTCAAAATAAGTCAAAGGCCACCTTGTCAGGTTCATCCTTGTGATCCATTTCAACTGTCATAACACTTTCCTGAACATCCATTATATGCCTTCTTCTCCTTCAAAGCTGCTCCAACTGTCGTTTGCCCAAGATGTTAGCCAATCACAGTAAAGCAATTAAATATGAGCCTGCTGCCGCCAATCAAACTTAATTAATTCTGTTCCAGGGTTATCAAGAGAAATACTATCCATGAGGAAGATTATTCAGCGAATGTGTTCATTTATAAATGTGTGTGACCCCCACCCCCTCTTCATGTACACTGTCATCCTCCAGTGGTTCATGAACATATCAATTATCTGTTACAAGTCACATGGTAATCATCAGAGCTCCAGGCGCAGAATCCATATTCACAGGTCTTCATCACTTTTGAAGTAACATTATATGTTAACATGCAGCCCGTGGAATGGAGAAGTGATTTAAACAACAGACTCGCCTTCACGTACCCTCCTCTTATCCACATCAACCAGTGTCTGGGGTCTTCAAATCCCCTGGGGTCTTCAAATCCCCCCGCTCCAACTTGTGTGTGCCTTTCGAGGGAAAAAAAAAAAAAAGTGGAATTTGTTCCACTAAAGTTCTAAATGCAAATGTGATTATAGGTTTCTGCTTTTTGTTTTGTCCGCTTCCAGAAATCAGGAGTGGTTGTTGTTGCCTGGGCTAAGCAGTAGCGCTGCCAGCCATGAAGTCACATTTGAACATTTTTTAGAACTCCTAATCTTCCCAGAATTCCTGCTTGGACATGTTTCACTAAAGGAAATGACAACCCTTTAACAGCTTTCTGTACACGACTTGAGATGCAACGTCTACATGAGCAGGAAACCAACAGGGCTGCCTCTCTTGTTTCAGCATTTAGCATTTATTGTTTATTGTGTCTTTTGCCTAACTCTGGGTGATCAATTATTTCTGCTGAACAATCTTTCATTGTCAGACTTTACCCACAGTGACCCTTCATCGTGTTAATATTGACCACGTTCTTGGCCATCTAATTAATTAGGGTTGAACCTTGATTATTATTTTATTTTGAAAAAATAAAAAATGTGGCCTTGATAAATACATTGACATATCCATTCCTGATGAGTTGTTTAGGAATAAGAAAGTTGATCAATTATAAAGGATGATCACTTGGTTCTAAAGGTTTGTGTTTGTCTGAAAGTTGGGAGTCTTCAACTCTCTGAGTGGCTATTTTGACCCTTACTTTGACCCTTACTTTGACCCTTAATTTGCATTTCTGCATTTCTGCATTTCTACATACTATTGGAGGGCTCACCATTGTGACACAGAAATGTATTTTCAGGGATCAATGAGTTACAATCGCCGCCTCTCTTCTCTTCATATAAAGTGCACTAAACTGAAGTAGTTACTCCAAACGATTTTGTATGACAGGAGACCAATGTTATGACAGGAGGCACTGTTCACTGTTCATTGTGTCTTACCATGAGCTGTGCTCCATTCACCATCAGTTGCTCCTATCCCTGGGTTGACATTCACACAAAACAGCAAGCCATCCGTGACAATGCCACAAATGTATCCACAGGCAAAAAAAAGGATTAGAACAAAACAATGAACGCAGCGAGGGTTTCGACTTGGAACCAAAGCCTTCCAGAGAAAGCTGACAGCGTGTGGTCCTGAGGTCAGAGAACTGAACATCTGCTATGAGAATACCAGAGTAATGGCTGACATTTTGGAAAACGATCAGGATGTATTTTGTGTCGAGGGAAAGCATGATGGCTTAATGTTGGCAATGCAAACCTTTTGCCTTTCTGTGTACACACGCGTGTGTAGCCTACATGTGTGTTAAGGTGTGTGGCTGGGCTGGCATGTAGTAAGGGATAGGAAGTGGAACTAATATGTCCATCCATCTGTGAAATAAAAAGCAGGGGACAGAGTACAGCAATGCAGACCATAACCCCCTAAAGTCACTGGCGTTAAGGGATTCACTGCAGCATGTTATGATGCTAACACAAAACACACACTAAACCTCATACCAAGATGCTTTGAGCGCACCGTACCTAAACAAACAGTAAACCTCATGCCAAGATGCTTTGAGCCTACTGTATCTAAACAAACAGTAAACCGCATACCAAGAGCCTATGAGCCTACTGTATCTAAACAAACAGTGAACCTCATACCAAGAGGATATGAGCCTACTGTATCTAAACAAACAGTAAACCTCATGCCAAGAGGATATGATCCTACTGTATCTAAACAAACAGTTAACCTCATGCCAAGAGGATATGATCCTACTGTATCTAAACAAACAGTAAACCTCATACCAAGATGCTTTGAGCCTACTGTATCTAAACAAACAGTGAACCTCA
>JAXIVH010000088.1:276064-278564 GCA_036785325.1 Urophycis tenuis | reverse complement strand
ACACACACTCATTCACTCACTCACTCAATCACTCACACACACACAAGGTTGGTTATTTCACCATTTTTGAAGCAATGGATAAAAGTGACCTATAAACCTTTGATATGTTTGACATGTTTCTGTCCAACAACCCCTCAACCCCTCGATCAGAAGACGTATTCCACCAAGAACACATTTTGCCCTCCTATCATTTTCCAGTATGTCCATCCACCACATTCACTGTGTTCAAACTAAATAGACACTATGAACTGTTAGTCACGCTCCTGCGTTACATTTATGTCATGCTTTTGTACTCATCACGTCACAACCAGACGAAACACGGCTAACAAACAAAGCTAAATAAAAGTTACAGTGTCGAAACACAGCAATTAAAAAACAAAGCTAAATAAAAGTTACACAGTGTCACTCTTCCTGTGACAGCGTCATCCCCTTCCCTTCCCCGGCTGGCATGGGCGTAGGTTTGGTTTGAAATGTGCTGGGGACAGAGACGCATTCGGAAGTGCATTTTCAGAAGTGCTGGGTACAATGACGCGCATTCATTTTTTCCCCCTTTCGCGCAGGTCATGTTAATAATTAAAAATGTATACACAAATGTGATGATGACACACACACACACACACACGCACGCACGCACACACACACACACACACACACACACACACACACACACACACACACACACACACACACACACACACGCGATTTCTTGACTATGCTCACGCACAGAGCTCTAATACTTTTCATTGGATAATGTGATTCAGATAGATGCAGTTCATGGCCGTGTCTACCTGCTGAATGTAACCGCTGTGAAACAATCGGGAAATAACGTTTAATTTATCTGATTAACGGCTTTATCGAGACCGGCGCTCGCTCTCTTTTATTGTTACTCTATGTCTCTCTACCAAAGTGCTAGCTCTCTCTCCGTCTCTCTCTCGTCATCGGACACAAATCAAATTAAATGTTGTTTCTATTTTGTGTAAATTAGGTTAATGCTTTTGTGTTTTCTTGTATTATCAGTTCAACTTGTTGTACTTGCCTGAGGAAATCGTGGATATTGTAACGTGTTGGGGGAGTGTTTCCCAGAATGCATTGCAACATTCTGGCATTCTGTGTCATTACATGTTATTGCTATTAGATAGGGTTTGGAGGCGAATGTTCAGGACGTGTTGGGTTGCATTTCACTGTTTCATTACGTTCACTTTGTTGACTGTTGTTTTTGGGATGAGTCAGGGAGCACCATTACTCAACGCACTATGGCATCTTGTCATACCACTACCACTCCGCTCGTGACCGCGTGATAAGTCCACTTGTGACCCTGTCATACCAAAGCGACTTGTAAGAGTAGAGTTCTTCTCTCTTCGTCGAGCTTGATGTAACTCAGACTGCATTTACTGACGTAGTGGTGAAAGACACCGGTGCGAGTCCTACACGGGGGATTATTTCATAAAAAGTGGTGGGTACAAAATGACTCATGACGAAAACTGGTAGGTACGCGTACCCACCGTCCCCACCGTATTTTACGCGCCTGCCGGCTGGCAAGGGTTGCAGGTTTGAAACCCTGGTCAGGCAGCACGTGATGGTTAGGGTTAGTAATTGGACGTGGTCCTGCTGGCTCTCTCAGTGTGAGGGAACATCTCCTCTCGCGTTAAACAGAGAAGAAAAATCCTCAGCTGTACTTTTTATCATCTTATCTTTTCTGGGGGTTTTTTGGGTTGCGTGAGGAAAGAAAATGCTGCAGGGACAGAAATGAACTATGGTATGACCAGCATCAGGTCAATAAGGTGGGGGAGAGAGAGGGAGGGAGGGAGAGAGAGAGAGAGAGAGGGAGGGAGAGAGAGAGAGAGAGAGAGAGAGAGAGAGAGAGATTGGCAGGAAATGTAAGAGCATTGAAAAAAACGTCTTCACGTCATGATGTACAAAATAATTGAAATCAGAGATTTAATACCTCTCTCACTAACTCGCTAACTCTCTCTATCTCTTTCTCTCTCTTTCTCTATCTCAGGGGTGTCAAACTCATTTTGGTTCAGGGGCCACATACAGCCTGATGAGATGTCAAGTGGGCCGCACCAGTGCAATCACAACAGAATTACCTATACATAACAATAAGTCCATGCTTTCCCCTTTGTTTTCATGCAAAGAAGTACAAGTACATAAGGATAATCTTCATATTTAATGAAATATCCTTTTACAAAACATATCATGAACAACCTCAGATTTAAGGTTTCCACAAGATGTTGTATTTTCGCCATGATGAGTCTCATACTGGCGCCGAATATTATATTCCTCAAGCACCGACACTTGTTAATTACCCATCAAGCACACAGGTTTCCCACTCAATGATAGAATAGCATTGTATTAAGAATTTCGAGTTTGTGTCTTTTATGGATTTTTTTACTTTCAAAATTCATCCAGCGGGCCGGGTTGAGCCCCCTATCGGGCCAGTTTTGGCCCGCGGGCCGTATGTTGACACCCCTGCTCTATCTCTCTCTCTCTCTCTCTC
>JAXIVH010000088.1:261064-268564 GCA_036785325.1 Urophycis tenuis | reverse complement strand
GCTGTGTGTAACTGATAAGGGCTTTGTGTCTGCGCGTACCAAACGGACTCCACTAATTAAAATGCGGTGACGGGGCAAAGCTGTGCAACAAAAGGCAAAGTGTTCCTCTGTTACTGATCTGCACGCAAGGTTAACAATGGGTTGGCTGTTTAAACGCTATTCATTTTCTTTTCAGCTAAAGTTGGTGGAATATGTAATGCAAAGTTGTGTTACAAGAGTGTAGTGCTGAGGTGGTGTGAAAACAAACCTCTGTTGTTCTGAGTGCAGGGGAGGTCAACAGTGGTTGAGGAGCTGGCCTTCCAGCAGCACTCAGCCCAACACCAATGATCCGTGAACACTCTGCTTCCTCAGAGAGCTATTTAGAAACATTCCTGAACTATTACCTTCAAATAGGACTTGACTTTTTATTGCAATTCCAGCATGGCTCTGATGTCTGATGTCTGATGTCTCTGGGCAGACGATCACAACCTGTTGGACACTGTGATGTCTGGAGTGTGGGAATCATTGCAATTATAAAGTGGCCGCACATTTTGGTAACAAAAAGTGAAAATCCTAAATCTAATCACATTGGTGTAGGGACTGGGTGGGATGTGTACCCCCCACCCCACACACACACACACACACACACACACACACACACACACACACACACACACAACCACACACACTCACAGACACACACACACACACACACACACACTCACACTCATAGACACACACACACTCACACACACACACACACACACACACACACACACACACACACACACACACACACACACACACACACTAACACTCACAGACACACACACACACACACACACACACACTCACAGACACACACACACACACAAACACTCACAGACACACACACACACTCACTCATAGACACACACACACACAAACACACACACACACAAACACACACACAAACACACACACACACACACACACGTACACTCACACACATACACACACACACACTCAGACATATTGGAAAGAGATGCATATGTCCCACTTAAAAATGATACCCTGGCGGAGAAAAAAAAGGTCAATGTGTAACTTTTATTTTGAAAGCGGTACAGCGGGGGGGGGGTAGCGTGCTTCACCAGCAAATCAGACGACCTTGATTCACAGTAGCAAACGTGACCTCCAATGTCAAACTCCCTCCTGCACCCTCGGGTATTCATATGAATTCCCCCCCTATATATAATCCCCCCCCCCCCCCCCTAATGTGTTTCATCAGGGTTCATTCTGGCTCACATTTTGCCAAACCAAACACAGGTAAACAAACATTAATAATCATCACAAGCAATCACATCAAAATCACCCCAAAAATGACCCCTTCTGCCTCCCATATCCCATACCCATACCGTAATGAATCACAGGTCATCATGTAAACCCCCCCCCCCCCCCCGCCCCCAAACGGTGTCCAGCCCCCCTCGCCTCACTGCCCCTCTTTAATGGGGCCTGGCGGTCCGGGGGGTCTGGGCGGTCTGGGCCTGGTGGTCTGGGCCTGGTGGTCTGGGCCTCTGCCACCACCAATGAGTTAGGAGCCCTCCACTATGTTTAGTTAGGAGCCTTCCACTATGTTTAGTTAGGAGCCCTCCACTATGTTTAGTTAGGAGCCCTCCACTATGTTTAGTTAGGAGCCCTCCACTATGTTTAGTTAGGAGCCCTCCACTATGTTTAGTTAGGAGCCTTCCACTATGTTTAGTTAGGAGCCCTCCACTATGTTTAGTTAGGAGCCCTCCACTATGTTTAGTTAGGAGCCCTCCACTATGTTTAGTTAGGAGCCCTCTTAGTTAGGAGCCCTCCACTATGTTTAGTTAGGAGCCCTCCACTATGTTTAGTTAGGAGCCCTCTTAGTTAGGAGCCCTCCACTATGTTTAGTTAGGAGCCCTCTTAGTTAGGAGCCCTCCACTATGTTTAGTTAGGAGCCCTCTTAGTTAGGAGCCCTCCACTATGTTGAGTTAGTAGCCCTCTTAGTTAGGAGCCCTCCACTATGTTTAGTTAGGAGCCCTCCACTATGTTTAGTTAGGAGCCCTCTTAGTTAGGAGCCCTCCACTATCTTTAGTTAGTAGCCCTCCACTATGTTTAGTTAGGAGCCCTCCACTATGTTTAGTTAGGAGCCCTCCACTATGTTTAGTTAGTAGCCCTCTTAGTTAGGAGCCCTCCACTATGTTGTGTTAGGAGCCCTCCACTATGTTTAGTTAGGAGCCCTCCACTATGTTTAGTTAGGAGCCCTCCACTATGTTTAGTTAGGAGCCCTCCACTATGTTTAGTTAGCAGCCCTCCACTATGTTTAGTTAGGAGCCCTCTTAGTTAGGAGCCCTCCACTATCTTTAGTTAGGAGCCCTCCACTATGTTTAGTAAGGAGCCCTCCACTATCTTTAGTTAGGAGCCCTCCACTATGTTTAGTTAGGAGCCCTCTTAGTTAGGAGCCCTCCACTATGTTTAGTTAGGAGCCCTCTTAGTTAGGAGCCCTCCACTATGTTTAGTTAGGAGCCCTCCACTATGTTTAGTTAGTAGCCCTCCACTATATTTAGTTAGGAGCCCTCCACTATGTTTAGTTAGGAGCCCTCTTAGTTAGGAGCCCTCCACTATGTTTAGTTAGGAGCCCTCTTAGTTAGGAGCCCTCTTAGTTAGGAGCCCTCTTAGTTAGTAGCCCTCCACTATCTTTAGTTAGGAGCCCTCCACTATCTTTAGTTAGGAGCCCTCCACTATGTTTAGTTAGGAGCCCTCTTAGTTAGGAGCCCTCCACTATGTTTAGTTAGGAGCCCTCTTAGTTAGGAGCCCTCCACTATGTTTAGTTAGGAGCCCTCTTAGTTAGTAGCCCTCCACTATGTTTAGTTAGGAGCCCTCCACTATGTTTAGTTAGTAGCCCTCCACTATGTTTAGTTAGTAGCCCTCCACTATGTTTAGTTAGGAGCCCTCCACTATGTTTAGTTAGGAGCCCTCCACTATGTTTAGTTAGGAGCCCTCTTAGTTAGGAGCCCTCCACTATGTTTAGTTAGTAGCCCTCCACTATGTTTAGTTAGTAGCCCTCCACTATGTTTAGTTAGGAGCCCTCCACTATGTTTAGTTAGGAGCCCTCTTAGTTAGGAGCCCTCTTAGTTAGGAGCCCTCTTAGTTAGTAGCCCTCCACTATCTTTAGTTAGGAGCCCTCCACTATGTTTAGTTAGGAGCCCTCTTAGTTAGGAGCCCTCCACTATGTTTAGTTAGTAGCCCTCCACTATGTTTAGTTAGTAGCCCTCCACTATGTTTAGTTAGGAGCCCTCCACTATGTTTAGTTAGGAGCCCTCCACTATGTTTAGTTAGGAGCCCTCTTAGTTAGGAGCCCTCTTAGTTAGGAGCCCTCTTAGTTAGTAGCCCTCCACTATCTTTAGTTAGGAGCCCTCCACTATGTTTAGTTAGGAGCCCTCTTAGTTAGGAGCCCTCCACTATGTTTAGTTAGGAGTAGGGATGTCCGATAATATCGGCCAACCGATAATATCGGCCGATATTAGCCTATTTTTGTAATATCGGTTCATATCGTTATCGGTTTTACCACCGATAATGTGCTTGTGCATAAATATGGCACTTTTCCATAAGTTGAAATAGTGTCCTTATTTTTTATAGACAGTGTTAATTTGTGAAATGCAATCTAGTGAGGCATCACAATAAAAGTAGATGATGTGTTAATTCCACAACAGGAGATATGGGACCTAAAATTAGTCTGGGCGAAAATAAAAACGCCTGTATATATCGGTATACCATATCGGTTGATATCGGAATCGGAAATTAAGAATTTGGACAATATCGGCTATCGGATATCGGCAAAAAGTCAATATCGGACATCCCTAGTTAGGAGCCCTCTTAGTTAGTAGCCCTCCACTATGTTTAGTTAGGAGCCCTCTTAGTTAGGAGCCCTCCACTGTGTTTAGTTAGGAGCCCTCCACTATGTTTAGTTAGGAGCCCCCCACTATGTTTAGTTAGGAGCCCTCTTAGTTAGGAGCCCTCCACTATGTTTAGTTAGGAGCCCTCTTATTTAGGAGCCCTCCACTATGTTTAGTTAGTAGCCCTCTTAGTTAAGAGCCCTCCACTATGTTTAGTTAGGAGCCCTCTTAGTTAGGAGCCCTCCACTATGTTTAGTTAGGAGCCCTCTTAGTTAGTAGCCCTCCACTATGTTTAGTTAGGAGCCCTCTTAGTTAGGAGCCCTCCACTATGTTTAGTTAGTAGCCCTCTTAGTTAGGAGCCCTCCACTATGTTTAGTTAGTAGCCCTCTTAGTTAGGAGCCCTCCACTATGTTTAGTTAGTAGCCCTCTTAGTTAGGAGCCCTCCACTATGTTTAGTTAGGAGCCCTCCACTATGTTTAGCTAGGAGCCCTCCACTATGTTTAGTTAGTAGCCCTCTTATTTAGGAGCCCTCCACTATGTTTAGTTAGTAGCCCTCTTAGTTAAGAGCCCTCCACTATGTTTAGTTAGGAGCCCTCTTAGTTAGGAGCCCTCCACTATGTTTAGTTAGGAGCCCTCTTAGTTAGTAGCCCTCCACTATGTTTAGTTAGGAGCCCTCTTAGTTAGGAGCCCTCCACTATGTTTAGTTAGTAGCCCTCTTAGTTAGGAGCCCTCCACTATGTTTAGTTAGGAGCCCTCCACTATGTTTAGTTAGTAGCCCTCTTAGTTAGGAGCCCTCCACTATGTTTAGTTAGGAGCCCTCTTAGTTAGGAGCCCTCCACTATGTTTAGTTAGGAGCCCTCTTAGTTAGGAGCCCTCCACTATGTTTAGTTAGGAGCCCTCTTAGTTAGGAGCCCTCCACTATGTTTAGTTAGGAGCCCTCTTAGTTAGGAGCCCTCCACTATGTTTAGTTAGGAGCCCTCCACTATGTTTAGTTAGGAGCCCTCTTAGTTAGGAGCCCTCCACTATGTTTAGTTAGGAGCCCTCTTAGTTAGGAGCCCTCCACTATGTTTAGTTAGGAGCCCTCCACTATGTTTAGTTAGGAGCCCTCTTAGTTAGGAGCCCTCCACTATGTTTAGTTAGGAGCCCTCTTAGTTAGGAGCCCTCCACTATGTTTAGTTAGGAGCCCTCTTAGTTAGGAGCCCTCCACTATGTTTAGTTAGGAGCCCTCCACTATGTTTAGCTAGGAGCCCTCCACTATGTTTAGTTAGTAGCCCTCTTAGTTAGGAGCCCTCCACTATGTTTAGTTAGGAGCCCTCTTAGTTAGGAGCCCTCCACTATGTTTAGTTAGGAGCCCTCTTAGTTAGGAGCCCTCCGATATGTTTAGTTAGGAGCCCTCCACTATGTTTAGTTAGGAGCCCTCTTAGTTAGGAGCCCTCCACTATGTTTAGTTAGGAGCCCTCTTAGTTAGGAGCCCTCCACTATGTTTAGTTAGGAGCCCTCTTAGTTAGGAGCCCTCCACTATGTTTAGTTAGGAGCCCTCTTAGTTAGGAGCCCTCCACTATGTTTAGTTAGGAGCCCTCCACTATGTTTAGCTAGGAGCCCTCCACTATGTTTAGTTAGGAGCCCTCTTAGTTAGGAGCCCTCCACTATGTTTAGTTAGGAGCCCTCCACTATGTTTAGTTAGGAGCCCTCTTAGTTAGGAGCCCTCTTAGTTAGGAGCCCTCCACTATGTTTAGTTAGTAGCCCTCCACTATGTTTAGTTAGGAGCCCTTCACTATGTTTAGTTAGGAGCCCTCCACTATGTTTAGTTAGGAGCCCTCTTAGTTAGGAGCCCTCCACTATGTTTAGTTAGGAGCCCTCTTAGTTAGGAGCCCTCCACTATGTTTAGTTAGGAGCCCTCTTAGTTAGGAGCCCTCCACTATGTTTAGTTAGGAGCCCTCCACTATGTTTAGTTAGGAGCCCTCCACTATGTTTAGCTAGGAGCCCTCTTAGTTAGGAGCCCTCCACTATGTTTAGTTAGGAGCCCTCCACTATGTTTAGTTAGGAGCCCTCCACTATGTTTAGCCCAGCAGCACTCAGCGAGACACACTCGGTGGGCAGACCTGATTTACTGTGGTGGTGTCAGTAGTGGTGGTGGGAGCAGCAGCAGTGATAGGTAGCAGAGCCACACCATAAACCTTTGTTCCACCTTTACGGTGAGGCATTAGTGGAGGAGGGTGATGAGAGCAGCTGGCAGTGTGCTGATCGGAGTGGATCAAATAAACATGAGGGCAAGGAGGGGGATCGATTCCCTGGGTCACCACGTGGCACACCTCGCTGTGTGAGTGTGTGTGAGTGTGTGTGTGTGTGTGTGTGTGTGTGTGAGTGTGTGTGTGTAAGTGTGTGTGTGAATGTGAGTGTGTGTGTGTGGGGGGCAGTGGGGAGTTGAGGCAGATTGAGATTGACAGCCAAGGAAAGAAAAATTAGCCGAGGGACCGACAAAAACAGCGGGACATGAAATAGAAACAAATGGAGGCCAGGAAAAGAACAAAAACTGCATCAAACAGCCAAGTCAATTCTCGTGTCCCCCCCCTCCCACGTCCTCTGTCTGGCGTGCAGCGTGTCCAATCACCTTACGCTGTCATGATTACAGAGCCGCGCGGGAAATTGGATCTCTCCCTCTCTCTCTCTCTCTCTTTCTCTCTCTCGGGGGGGGGGGGGGGGGGGGGGGTGGAGGTGGGGTGGTATGTAAAAGGGAAGCGTTGGGCATCTCCACTCTGGCCTTCCCTCGGATCATGCCAATCAATAAGGCATTAAGGCAATCACAGGGCGAAGGAAGGCTGGACAATATGTTACAGCCCTCTGAAGCTGGGTACGATGTTAAGCTAATGTTAAACAGTAAGCTAATAGTATGCAGTAAGCTAATGGTATGCAGTAAGCTAATGGTATAGAGTGGCGCTTGCATCTGACGTCAAATACAGCAAATGCACACCAGAGCTCCAAATAATGAAGAAAGACCTGAGTGATGCTATCTGAGGAAGAATCCTATTTGTGATGTGAAATACTGATGTCTCTGTAGGCTATGGGCCCATCCACATCTATGATTTTCAACTGAAACCGCATAGGTCTTGGGCGTTTAGGCCGACCGTAATGATGGATCCGGCGTTTTCGGTGCCTGAAAACGCACTTTTTTGAAACCAGGTCCCAGGGTGGAAAAGTCAAGGTTTCAGGTTTTGGATTCATGTGGACACCAGAAACGCAAACGATGATGTCATCGGCCAGAGTCGGAGCGAAATAAATGTGGAGGATATGCCTTTCGAATGACTCTAGAAATGAAATAAATAATAAATATGGTTATTTATCTCCTATTGGATTGGTCTCCACGAATTAACCATTTAATGGGCGGGTAAGTGAAATCGCGCAGACCTAACATTGCACAACATTGAATATATATTCCAAAATTGATCATTTATAGTCTATCCAATTTTCTAATCAGTGCAAACTAGTTTACACGTTGGGACGCCAGGGTCCGCGAGAGGAAGATGTTGGATGATGAATTGACTGCCTGTGTTTGACTTATCAACTGTTGAGTGGTTTAGGTAGTTTCATGTTGTTGGGGATCTGTCACTTAGGCATACTCTGC
>JAXIVH010000088.1:253564-256064 GCA_036785325.1 Urophycis tenuis | reverse complement strand
AACACAATGATGTGTGTGTAGCACACCTCTGCTCACACACACACACACACACACACACACACAGCCGCAAATGTGTGTACCAGAAAAACGGATGAGAAGAGGAGAGTTTGATTGGGTAGAGATGGAGGTGTTTGAGAACAGCAGGGAGCAACAGGCAGGAAAAGGAAATGGAAAATCAATGGCATTGAGTTACATGACAGAATCTGATCCCCACTATTACCAACACCCTTAACGTGCAGTGAAGTATAGATCTCTCTCACACACACACACACTCACAATGTTTGACAGAAAAATGAATTGTTACAATAAGCCAACCACACACGAGGGCATGCATACACTCACACCAGCCCTGGTTGATTTGAACAACCTGATATTGAAGGATGGTGTACCAGCACACAGGAAAAGAACTACCATGTCCAAACAGGAAATAAAAACAAGCACAAACCTTTGCAACGACACACACACACAAAAACACACACACGCACATACACACACACACACACACACATACACACACACACACACACACACACACACACACACACACACACATACACACACACACACACACACTTTAGTCATTATTATCATATTTTGCTTCTCTTTTGGAAGTCAATTGTATGTGTTTTTAAATGTATTTTCTGGCGAAATGACTCCTTTCGAGGTATGCTCCTGTAGAGTTTAAATATTGAGCGTCTTCTGTGTATCCATTACCCTGTGAACCGACTACACTGCTTTGAAGGGATTCACTTTCTTCCCACCTGCAGTGGAACTCCAGTGCCTTTATCTGCGCCAAACAAGATTTCACGGTCAACCCTGGAAAATGCATCTACACTTCCTGCTTTGACAAAACTGAATTAAGACCCCTACTTGCATACGCCATGAAATACAACTACGGATGCACACATACCTTGCACTTGCACACACATGTGTACACACACACGCACACACACACACACACAAGATTAGGATACATTCAATAACAGAAAATATAATGCCGTCTCCTCTAACATAAATAGACAACCATGAAAGCACACATACGTTTTAAATCCCGAGGCAAAGCCCTCCGCACGTGTGTGAAATCACCTGCTATTCTCCTCCTGTCTCTGCCGGCCGTCACCTGAGGGTTAAGGCTGGCAGGGCTGGCAGCCCCTCGTACCCTGGACTAACTCACCCTGGACTAACTCACCCTGGACTAACTCACCCTGGACTAACTCACCCTGAAATAAACTCACCCTGGACTAACTCACCCTGGACTAACTCACCCTGGACTAACTCACCCTGGACTAACTCACTCTGGACTAACTCATCCTGGACTAACTCACCCTGGACTAACTCACCCTGGACTAACTCACCCTGGACTAACTCACCCTGGACTAACTCACCCTGGACTAACTCATCCTGGACTAACTCACCCTGGACTAACTCACCCTGGACTAACTCATCCTGGACTAACTCACCCTGGACTAACTCACCCTGGACTAACTCACCCTGGACTAACTCACCCTGGACTAACTCATCCTGGACTAACTCACCCTGGACTAACTCACCCTGGACTAACTCATCCTGGACTAACTCACCCTGGACTAACTCACCCTGGACTAACTCACCCTGGACTAACTCACCCTGAAATAAACTCACCCTGGACTAACTCACCCTGGACTAACTCACCCTGGACTAACTCATGCTGGACTAACTCACCCTGGACTAACTCACCCTGGACTAACTCACCCTGAAATAAACTCACCCTGGACTAACTCACCCTGGACTAACTCACCCTGGACTAACTCACCCTGGACTAACTCACCCTGGACTAACTCACCCTGGACTAACTCATCCTGGACTAACTCACCCTGGACTAACTCACCCTGGACTAACTCACCCTGGACTAACTCACCCTGGACTAACTCATCCTGGACTAACTGACCCTGGACTAACTCACTCTGGACTAACTCACCCTGGACTAACTCACCCTGGACTAACTAATCCTGGACTAACTCACTCTGGACTAACTCACAGTGTGCCCCCACCAAGGCAACCATCAGCTCCCTCTATCTGCTTGACATTTTGCCCACAGCTGATCACCTGCTTTGTCTGGGGGCGGCAGACTGATGTTTAGCCTGCTTGATTACACCCTGACCTTTCCATCCAACGTACGGTGAGGATTCAACACAGAGGGGCCAGCCAATGACAAACAAACACACCACAACACAAACAACAACAAACACCAAATCTACTTTACAAATGTTCCACATCGGTTGGGAAACCTGAAGTTATTAGGTATCCAAAAAAGCTATAAACGCACTCTTTCTTTGCTAGTGCACCACATTGAGTGTGAGGGTTAGAGGATAGGCAGCCTGTGATGCAGACAGACAGCTCGAGAGGCAGCCGGAGATGCAGACAGACAGACAGCTAGACAGAGATGGATACATGGATCAACAGATAGACAGTGCAGGCAGAGGACAGCGCCTATACCATGAGAGGACTCTCACATAGCCTC
>JAXIVH010000088.1:246064-248564 GCA_036785325.1 Urophycis tenuis | reverse complement strand
TGACACTCCCAGGGGCCACGCCGTGCCCTCACAGGGTCCTGACCCTCCCAGGGGCCACACCGTGCCCTCACAGGGTCCTGACCCTCCCAGGGGCCACGCCGTGCCCTCACAGGGCTCCGCAGTGCACCCACAGGGTCGTGACACTCCCAGGGGCCAGGCCGTGCCCTCACAGGGTCCTGACACTCCCAGGGGCCACGCCGTGTTAGTGGCAGTCTACAGGTAATTGATCCAGAGTGTGAAACTCAGAAGGTCCAGCCCGCCCGTCTCCCCCCCACCTCACAGTGACAAGAACTGCTGGCTTGGTCCTTCCACAGTCTTGTTAGTGTCACTCAGTCCATCCCGTTGTCTCCACCCACTCACTCCAACCAAAACACAATGCACTTAGAAAATACTAAAAATACAAAATATCAGCTTTTTCAATAATGTCTTTTTTTGTTTACAAAAAGCCCTTCAAAATCATTTGACAATCCACAATGCTAACTTTCTGACACACTGCCACAGCAGCAAGAGACAATGAACGAATGTGTTCAACTTTTGACCTGATGGTGTCTTCAATGTCATCCAACTCTGTGTACCCGAATGGAAGTGTGTTGGCTTTGGGGACTGCGCCAGCAAAGAAACATCTCTTAAATCGAAGAATGTGTTGGGCTTGGAGATTGTCACTCTGTGTGTGTGTGTGTGTGTGTGTGTGTGTGTGTTAACACACACCAGCTGAGCCACAGCACTGTTTACGAGTTAGCTTGCAGTTTTTAAGCAGTGTGACAGTCATGGTTGGCCATGATTGACACATGCAAACGTGATCCTATTTTCCACGCACACGTTGGATCCAAACATCAACGACAAAAGACATTTGCAACGACGCCAAAACAGCAGGGAAATGAACCACCATGGCACCTGTCTCAAGGATTACACATGTTCCTGCCTTGATGACGTGAGCCACGCACACACCCACGCACACACGCACGCACACACACACGCACACACACACACCCACCCACACACACGCACACACCATCGCACACGCACACACACACGCACACACACACACCCACGCACACGCACACGCACACGCACACACACACACCCACGCACACACACACGCGCACACGCACACGCACACGCACACACACACACCCACGCACACACACACACACACCCAAGCACGCGCACGCGCACACGCACACCCACACGCACACGCACACACACACACCCACGCACACACACACCCACAAACACACACACCCACACACACGCACACGCACACACACACACACACCCACGCACGCGCACACGCACACCCACACGCACACGCACACGCACACCCACGCACACGCACACCCACAAACACACACACCCACACACGCCCACGCACACACACACACTCGCACACGCACACGCACACCCACACGCACACACGCACACGCACACACACACCCACGCACACGCACACACACACACACACACTCACACACACTCACGCACGCACGCATGCACACACACACCCACACACACACAAACGCACACACACACACACACACACACACACACACACACGCACACTGCGCGATTAGGGCCATTTAGCGGCTAACGCCACGCTAATGCCTCAACCCTTTAACCTCGATCAGCAAGATGAATATGCATCCTCAAATACACGCCTGTAAGCGGCTTACTTAACCCACACTGCAAGAATGTACACTCATTCAAGATGAGTGGCGGTGAAATGGTTTGGACCATTACAGTGTCATCCCAGGTCAAACCATGGAACAATATGCAGGGGGGGAAGCGAGGAGTGGGAGTGATGCTCTACAGGGGAGTGATGCTCTACATGGGAGTGATGCTGTACATGGGAGTGATGCTCTACATGGGAGTGATGCTGTACATGGGAGTGATGCTCTACATGGGAGTGATGCTCTACATGGGAGTGATGCTCTACATGGGAGTGATGCTCTACATGGGAGTGATGCTCTACATGGGAGTGATGTTGTACATGGGAGTGATGTTGTACATGGGAGTGATGCTCTACATGGGAGTGATGTTGTACATGGGAGTGATGCTCTACATGGGAGTGATGCTCTACATGGGAGTGATGCTCTACAGGGGAGTGATGCTCTACATGGGAGTGATGTTGTACATGGGAGTGATGCTGTACATGGGAGTGATGCTCTACATGGGAGTGATGCTCTACATGGGAGTGATGCTCTACATGGGAGTGATGTTGTACATGGGAGTGATGCTCTACATGGGAGTGATGCTCTACATGGGAGTGATGCTGTACATGGGAGTGATGCTCTACATGGGAGTGATGCTCTACATGGGAGTGATGCTGTACATGGGAGTGATGCTCTACATGGCCGGTAACTGATGTGTGCCTCTCTGTAAAATGTAAGTACGTGCTGGGGTGGTATCCCAACATGATTGGCCCTCTTTGTCTTTCTTGCTGTTTCCTGGGTGATTCCTGGAGACGATGGGGGAAAGATTCTAAAATAGACAAGTGGAGGAC
>JAXIVH010000088.1:238564-241064 GCA_036785325.1 Urophycis tenuis | reverse complement strand
ATGGGAGCTCCGACTGTTGGCAGTGGATGAGAATCACGGTCTGAGAAGCAGTGATTCAACCGCACTCCTCTGCTAAAAACACATGGAGACGCACCATTTACAATGGCCTTTAACAAATCTAAACTCTCCTCTCCCCTCCGTTTGCTATTATATTGAAAGTTTGTTTAGTTATTTTGCCTTGTTGTAAAGTGACTTTGAGTACCTGGAAAAGCTCTATATAAATAAAATGTATTATTATAATTATTATCATTATTATTATTATGAAAATGAGGGAGAAAATGGATCAAGAAAACAAGAAAATGAAAAGTACGGACAGATGCTGCTGATGGATTATGCATTTATTCAAATAGTAAACGTTTCTTCATCAAGTCACGTAGTTCAATTACCAGAGAGTAAAGCCTGCTTTTATCAAAAGCTTTTTAATAGGGATAAAGTAATTACACTATTTCGGTGTGTGTGTGTATATATATATACTATATACTATATACTATCAACAAAACAGACAAATAGATACATTAATATAGCCATATTCTAAAATAACATGAATTAATGTTGATTGTGAGTATATTGTCACATAAAGACGTGTAAAGCAGTATCAGATTCTGAGACACCAGAGGCAGATGGACAGGCAGAGTGATTGATTTATCTAACAATCGTCCGCCCGGTGTGTTTCACGTAGCTATACATCATCATATAATGATATGTGCATTGCGTTGATCTTGCATGCCTTCCTGATTGGCTGCCGGCTCACTGTTCATCAGACCACAGACTCCTCACAGTTTAGTCTGCTGCACGCCAGCTATCGAATGGACGAGATGGGTTGAACACACAGGGCCTGTGGAATACGTGCGTAGGCTTTGCTCATTGGAATGCATCAGCCTGCAGAAGCATTGCAGTTGTTTTTAGCAGCCTTATTTCATATCGACGTTGATTGATTCTCTGTGTTCGCTGACATCGTAACAGTGCTGCTATTAATCCCCGTCCACATCCGGCTGGCCTGCTAGCTGCTGTTCTTCTTCTATTGACCACTCTGGAGCGGGCGGACCCCCTCTCCCACACCCTCTTCCAAAGTGTGTGTGTGTGTGTGTGTGTGTGTGTATGTGTGTGTGTGTGTGTGTGTGTGTGTGTGTGTGTGTGTGTGTATGTGTGTGTGTGTGTGTGTGTGTGTGTGTGTGTGTGTGTGCGCATGTGCATGTGTGTATGTGTGTGTATGTTGTGCGTGTGCGTGTGTGTGTGTGTGTGTGTGTGTGTGTGTATCTGTATGTGTATGTGTGTATGTGCGTGTGTGTGTGTGTGTGTGTGTGTGTGTATGTCTATGTGTGTGTATGTGTGCGTGTGCGTGTATGTGTGTGCATGTGCGTGTCTGTGTGTGTGTGTGTGTGTGTGTGTGTGTGTGTGCGTGTGTGTATGTGTGTGTATGTGTGCGTGTGCGTGCGTGTGTGTGTATGTGTGCGTGTGCATGTGCGTGTGTGCGTGTGTGTATGTGTGTGCGTGTGTGTATGTGTGTGTATGTGTGCGTGTGCGTGCGTGTGTGTGCGTGTGTGTATGTGTGTGTATGTGTGCGTGTGCATGTGTGTGTGTGTGTATGTGTGTATGTGTGCGTGTGCATGTGCGTGTGTGTGTGTGTGGTGTATGTGTGTGTATGCGAAAATCACAACAGGTCAATAATGTGGCAAATAATTTTTTTTCTTTCTCATGAATATGTTATTCTATTTGATTCTGGTGGGCCGGCCAGTGTGGCCCACTATTGAACGCCCCACGTGGGCCAACATATCCATCGGCTCCTGTGTGAGACAAGCTGAGCAGCAGGATGATGTCATCAGTGAATAAAAAATACATATATTCTTGTTATTTTCAGAAAACCATTGCTTTGTGTTACTGGGAGCATCATGCTATCGAAGAAAATGACACCAGAGCGATCAGTGAAAGGCAGTACCAGCCGATAACAGAGTAACACTCCAGCAGTCTGCATGGGGCTGCTTTAGATGAAGACCTTACAAGTTTGACCTCTCCAGCTTTAACTAGTTCAAGGGATTTCTCTCCCTGAACTAGGAAATAATTTCTGAGGAAATGTTTTCCTTCTGGAGGGAAACATGTAAAAAAAAATATCTACTGACAAACGCTATAGGGTTAATTTATTAGGCCAGTTAAAGGCAACACAAGGGTCAAGCCACATAAAAAGTCTAAACATAATATTGACTGTAATTATCTTTAAACATCATGCCATCACAACAGTGCACTAAACACTAGATGTGTCAACGGGAAGTAACTTCTAAAGTTAGACATACACCATAAACCTTGAAACCTGAAGTCAGCTTTGAATTAGGGCTGCCGGGCACAGTGGGGATGTTTCCGGCTCCACAACGACAGATTTAAACTCGGGAGGTGAAGTTCACTCCAGCTTGCTGATAGCTGGAGTGGTAGAAAGTGTTGTGCTCATGGCGGGCTTTAAAAGCCATCATCCATCAAACGCTGAAAAAAGGCTGATTGATTATGGATT
>JAXIVH010000088.1:231064-233564 GCA_036785325.1 Urophycis tenuis | reverse complement strand
CAACAGTGTGCATATGTGCACTCTCCTCCCCACCCCATCACCCCTGGAGTGAATCTGTTACTCTATACTCTCTAGAACGGTTAATGGCCGATCAGCGCGGTACAACCGTTAAGCAAACAAGCGCCCTGCCAGGTGAGAGGCAGTGAAGGCACACACACGCTGCGCTGTGCAACGCCAGCAAACTCCATTATGGTGAGGTGACGAAGAGGAAGAGTGAGTGTCTTTATTCTCCCTCACTGCCGGTCCGTTGCACGGCCTGCCTGCCTTCCACCTCCTCTCAGGTCTGCAGGATGACCACCAGAATGACAAGCGTGGTCATTCTGCCCCAGACTGTTATAATGAACGGATCATCGATTCAATTGATAGCTGTGGTGCATGCTGCTTATGAAAACATAGTGAGATGGAGGGAGAATACAGACATGTGCTGAGCTGTCATTGAGTTGAATGTGATATGCCTACAACATCTGATATATTTGTTTAAATATGTTTCCATTAATTAATTAATTCCAATGTTGCATGATTCGTTAATTGCAGAAGCACAAATTGTAGATTAGAATTAGATTAGAATTAGAATACAGAGAAGACAGGAGACATTAATATGTCTTTCCGTTGTCTTTATCTTTATTTGCTTTTATTTAGGATTCTTTTAGTCATGAGAATGTTCTTTTCTGTTGACAGGCTATCAAACTAGAGATACTTTCAATCTGTATCACCTCTGTTCTGCACTGCTCTGCTCAGATGAATCTAATGTATTTCAGTGTTGACTGCTCATGAATAGCCATAATTTATTATCAATTCATATGATTTTCTTAAACCTGATAACTCTCTGATGAAGCCTCTGCTTACAAGTTTGACCCTCTTATCATTCATGCTCTATCGTATTTCAGGCACATTTCTCTTCTGTTATTACTGTGATATATTACTGTGATATATCACTATGATATATCACTATATCACTCAGTGCTATTTCGCTTCCCAATCCCAATGGGCGTCCACCTCAGTGCCTCCAGACGGCATTCCATGGACCTACAACCAATCAGAGCAACAGCACTTGACACATCAGTGGCAGCCATCTTGGTTGTTCATTAAAATGCCTCAACAGTGCTCCCTTAGGCCGCTCCTCCGTACAGTCACCGTATTAAACCCGCCCCGTATTCGATAGACGGCTGTGATTGGCCTAGCCTGGGCCAGGTCTGCTGTAAAACAGTCTGAAGGGGAGGGGCCAGAGACAGATGCCAGAGTGTATAAAACATGAGCTGGTAGATGTGCATGTTCCCATGCCTGCACAGTCCGATCACAGGAAGAAGGGATTTCTTCCTTACTACCCCGCAGGGCAGTTAGGCAGTTTGTCCCCCCCTTGTTCTTCTGTGGGTGTATATTAGGTTCATGGACTATCAATATCTCTGAAGGCCATGTAAAGCATGTTGAGACTGTATTTGTTATGGAGAGAATGACAAACACAACACGATTCTCATGTTTCTTTCCAAACGTTTGTATTCTATTAATTTCAAGTTCACAGGTTTACAACAGGATTCAGCAATATGAAGAGAACCCACCCCACAGAAAAGTAATTAGCCAGTATAAATACCTGTGTTATACATACCCCAGCCAAAACAAAAATAATACACAAACAAGCAGTTGACATGGTTAACGCTGCAGTGTTCTCACAGGGAAATTGAAGTGTAGAGGCCGGATAGGAGGAAAAGGCTTCTGCACTACGTTGTAGCAGCCAGCTTACTAAGTGATGCATAACTAAAGAAGATGTTAACCCAACATAAAGGGGGTGAACCCAACATGAGGGTTTGCATCCCAACATGAGGGGGTGAACCCAACATGAGGGGGTGAACCCAACATGAGGGTGTGCAGCCCAACATGAGGGTGTGCAGGCCAACATGAGGGGGTGAACCCAACATGAGGGGGTGAACCCAACATGAGGGTGTGCAGCCCAACATGAGGGGGTGAACCCAACATGAGGGGGTGAACCCAACATGAGGGTGTGCAGCCCAACATGAGGGGGTGAACCCAACATGAGGGGGTGAACCCAACATGAGGGTGTGCAGCCCAACATGAGGGTGTGCAGCCCAACATGAGGGGGTGAACCCAACATGAGGGGGTGAACCCAACATGAGGGTGTGCATCCCAACATGAGGGGGTAAACCCAACATGAGGGTGTGAACCCAACATGAGGGGGTGAACCCAACATGAGGGGGTGAACCCAACAGTAGGGTGTGCAGCCCAACATGAGGGGGTGAACCCAACATGAGGGTGTGCAGCCCAACATGAGGGTGTGAACCCAACATGAGGGTGTGAACCCACCATGAGGGGGTGGACCCAACATGAGGATGTGCAGCCCAACATGAGGGGGTGAACCCAACATGAGGGTGTGAACCCACCATGAGGGGTTGGACCCAACATGAGGATGTGCAGCCCAACATGAGGGGGTGAACCCAACATGAGGGTGTGAACCCAACATGAGGGTGTGCATCCCAACATGAGGGGG
>JAXIVH010000088.1:221064-226064 GCA_036785325.1 Urophycis tenuis | reverse complement strand
GAGGGTCCAGTGATAGAGAGGGTACAGCTACAGTAATAAAGAGGGTACAGCTACAGTAATAGAGAGGGTACAGCTACAGTATTAGAGAGGGTCCAGTGATAGAGAGGGTACAGCTACAGTAATAAAGAGAGTACAGCTACAGTAATAGAGAGGGTACAGCTACAGTATTAGAGAGGGTACAGTGATAGAGAGGGTACAGCTACAGTAATAGAGAGGGTACAGCTACAATATTAGAGAGGGTACAGCTACAGTATTAGAGAGGGTACAGTGATAGAGAGGGTACAGCTACAGTAATAAAGAGGGTACAGCTACAGTAATAGAAAGGGTACAGCTACAGTATTAGAGAGGGTACAGTGATAGAGAGGGTACAGCTACAGTAATAAAGAGGGTACAGCTACAGTAATAGAGAGGGTACAGCTACAGTAATAAAGAGGGTACAGCTACAGTAATAGAGAGGGTACAGTGATAGAGAGGGTACAGCTACAGTAATAGAGAGGGCACAGCTACAGTATTAGAGAGGGTACAGTGATAGAGAAGGTACAGCTACAGTAATAGAGAGGGCACAGCTACAGTATTAGAGAGGGTACAGTGATAGAGAGGGTACAGCTATAGTAATAGAGAGGGAACAGCTACAGGGGGATCAAGGTAGAAACATTCTTCCAAGAAGATCTTGATGGGAAGATCGCCCACCTTCCAGCGGACCCCATAAACTATCAAATCTTCACCAAGCTACACCAAGCTAGACAACCCAGAATAACTTCCCAAGAGGCTGCCGCACCCAATACATCCCCAGCTTTGACGCTCCGAGCAGCAAACTATATGAGCAATACCAAGAGCTCTACTAATCTGACCCCTTTGGTGACAGAATGCCGCCAGCGGAAATGGCAAACTCTACTGGAGACAACTGATATGGCAAAAAACAACAAAAAGGCATGGAGCCTCATCCGAAAAAATCAGCAACGACCCATCAACACCAACACAGCAACAGTATACCACCACAGCCAACAAAGTTGCGTATCAGCTGCTGCTCAACGGGAAATCCACCACCAACAGCAAAGATCAAAGGTAGACCGACTTCAGCACTCCCAAAACACCAGACTGACTGAGCTATTCTCCCTTGAAGAGCCCAATATCAGCATCAAAGCCCTCAAGACTGGCAAAGCCATCGGCCTGGACAACATTTTCACAGAGGAGATTGAGCAGTTTGGACCTCTGACACGAAAGTGGGTCCTTGAGCTGATGAACAACTGCATGCTGACAAGAAACATCCCAAAGATCTGGAGGAAAACCAAAATCATCGCTCCTCTAAAACCTGGTAAAGATCCAGCATATGCAAAGAGCTTCCGCCCAATGTCCCTGCTATGACATCTGTACTAGCTGTTTGAACACCTGATCCTCAACAGGCTTGCCCCAGCCACTGAACCAGCCATCATCCCTCAACAAGCTGAATTTGGACTTGGCAAATCCACAACAAGCCAACTTGTAAATCTCACACAGCACATTGAAGACAGGTTCCATAAAGGACAGTTTACGGGAGCCGTTTTTGTTGATCTGTCTGCGGCATATGACACTGTGAACCACCGCCTCCTCCTGAAAAAGATATTGAAGAATACCAGAGACCTGCTTGCTCCACGTCTAAATAACATCTACACCAATGACTAGCCAATGGACCAGAATACTGAGTTCATCTACGCTGACGACCTCTGTGTGACATCCCAAGAGAGTATGTTTGAAGCTGTAGAAGCGAATCTCACCTCAGCCCTAGATGAGCTACACCTCTACTACGAGCGCAACCACCTACATGCAAACCCTGTGAAGACCCAAGCCTGCTCGTTCCATCTCAGAAGCCAGGATGCAAACAGACCTCTTAACATCACATGGTCTGGAACATCTATTGAGCACTGCACCAACCCTGTCTACCTTGGTGTAACACTGGATCACAATTTCTCCTATAAGGAACACACAAAAAAAAACACCAAACTCAAAGTTAACTCCCAAAATAACATCCTCCGGAAGCTGACCAACTCCAAATGAGGAGCCACAGCACACACTTCAAGATCTACTGCCATGGCCCTGTGTTACTCCTCTGGGGAATATGCATGTCCTGTTTGGGAGAGATCACCCCATGCCCAAAAACCAGACCCAGCATTGAATAACACCTGTCGCTTAATTACTGGCTGCTTAAAGCCTACCAACATAAACTACCTGCACCTCCTCGCTGGCATTGCCCCTGCTGATGTGAGACGGCAAGTTGCCAGCCAAGTACAGATGACCAAGTCCACCAGTGATGAACGCCACCTCCTCTATGGACGTGTACCCCCGGCCCAACGGCTGAAGTCCAGGAGAAGCTTTCTCAGCCATGTCCAGCCAGTATCACAGGAAGATACCAGACTCAATCTTTGGACAAAAAGGCTTGAGGGCGACCCCCCTCCTATTGATATGGATTTCTGTCCTTCTGAATCCCTCCCTCTGGGCTCAGAAGCACCATGGGTCCAGTGGAAGACGCTCAACTGCCTGAGAACAGGAACAGGGCAATCAAAAGCTGCCTTGGCCAGATGGGGATATGAGACAGGCCAAACCACCTGTGAATGTGGGGAAGAGGACCATTCAATGCAGCACTACTTTGTGTACCCCCTACTACCCAACCAGTGCAGCTTAAAGGATCTTGCACTATTCAATAAAAACGCAAAGGACTGTACAGTAATGGGAAACTCATTTAAAAGCTTCAGAGACACGAAAAGAAGAAGAAGCTACAGTATTAGAGATGGTATAGTAATAGAGAGGGTACAGCTACAGTAATAGAGCTGGTACAGTAATAGAGAGGGTACAGCTGCAGTAATAGAGCGTGTACAGTAATAGAGAGGGTACACCTACAGTAATAGAGCGGGTACAGTAATAGAGCGGGTAAAGTAATAGAGAGGGTACAGTAATAGAGAGGGTAGAGCAACAGTAATAGAGAGGGTACAGCTGCAGTAATAGAGCGGGTACAGTAATAGAGGGCACAGCTACAGTAATAGAGCGGGCACAGTAATAGAGCGGGTACAGCTACAGTAATAGAGCGGGTACAGTAATAGAGGGTACAGCTACAGTAATAGAGCTCCCCTTTCCGTGGGTATTGGCTCTCCCACCACCATGAGATCAATGGGCCTGAAGGAACACCTTAAAGCTGCAGTGTTGGGCCGTCATGCAGGAGGGCAGCTCAACGCAGACGGCCGTTTCACCTGGAAGTTTAACAGATTTCACATTTGGAAATAACTTTAAAAAAACCCTGCATAATAACCAGGGTCATTGTAATGCAGCAGGCGTTGCTAATTCTCAACTAAAAACAAGAGATTAAGCTCAGAAGTGGCTGTGCAGTTCCTTCGGTCCTTTTATCGGTGCTTTTATCATCGCAACCCTTAGCACACTCCCCCACACTCCCCCACACCACCCCGGACTCTAATCTCAAATCATTATTATTTCACCATTAATTTGTCTTTATTCTATAATTACTCCCTCGCTCCTTTGAGCGTTTCGAATTACAGGGTGTGGATGAGTGGAGGGGGGGGCTGGGGGAGCAGCAAGGGGTGAGTGTGTGTGTGTGTGGTCGTGTGTGTATGTGTGTGTGTTGTCGTGTGTATGGTCGTGTGCATGTGTGTGTGTGTGGTTGTGTGTGGTTGTGTGTGTGTGTGGTCAGTCGTGCGCATGTGTGTGCGTGTGCGTGTGCGTGTGTTTCTAATGTCTACTGAATGTGAACCAGCATGCAGAGGCTTTGAGCCCCTTTGAGACTGAGATTGCAGTACCAGATCTAGAATGAGTTCATGGTCTGGTATCTACCATGAGGGAGTTGGGCAACATTTCCAGAGATGAAACCCAGCAGACTCCTCACATCCAGGAGGCTTCTGCTCCGGACAGCAGAGCGAGAAGTCAAACGTGAACTCCTCAGAGACGACAACGTGTGCATGTGACATGAACGAGAAGAAACCCAACAAACAGCAGCTCTCCAGCAGGAAAGCAACACCATCTTGAGACCGGAGACAGAATGCATATCGTTACATTTATTCACTGCTCCAGACTCTTTTGTCCAAAGTGAAGTGCATCCAACAATGACGAGATAACCCAACGAGTGCAACAATCATCAGAGTATTCAAATTCATAAGATGGTTAGCACGCGGTTACCCCATTTTGTATGCATTTTCATCATGTTTCATACTCTTTAAACAACAACACCCAGAGTTAACTTTCAAGCAAATAAAAGACCACAATAATCTTTGATTTCAGAGCACAAGCATAAAAGGCTGAAATAGGTTTCAGGTTATTCTAAACGTTGGCAATGTGTGTTTTTATTCAGTGTGTATTCTGCTTCAGGGATGGAAAACACATCTGTATGAATGGAATGTTGGATGTAATTTCAAATATAAAGAATGAACGTGAAATGCATAAACGAGGAGCAGATTTCTCTCATTTCTCTACTTCACTTCAACCCCAAAAAGCATTGTGTATGTTTAGCTTACCTTGCTACACACCATTCGTTAGATACCATGTTCTGAACTTAGTTTTTGAAGAAAGCATCCATATTTCATGCCTTCCATATTTCATTTCTTTCATCTGGCGAGTCTTTTTTTTCCTGACACCAGGTTTAACCTCAACTGTCCACTAAAGTCGAAAGAAAAAACGAAAAACATTCAATGGAGCAAGTGGGTGTCTGCCAAGTGGAGGTGGAGAGCTAAGACACACACACACACACACACACAGACACACACACACACACACACACACACACACACACACACACAGAGACACACACACAGACATACACACACACACACACACACAGACACACACACAGACATACACACACACACACACACACACACACACACACACACACACACACACACACACACACACACACACACACACACACACACACAAGTGGTAGAAACACAGCACTTCAAAACAAAAGCCAGGACTCCAAAGGGGTGTTGAAGCCATAATTGGCGTTGTACGACAGCAGGAGC
>JAXIVH010000088.1:211064-216064 GCA_036785325.1 Urophycis tenuis | reverse complement strand
TGCAACTACCAATTCACATGAATGAATGAACATGAATGAATGAATGAACATGAATGAATGAATGAACATGAATGAATGAACATGAATGAATGAACATGAATGAATTAACATGAATGCACACACGCCCTCCTTGAAAACACAAACCCATCCAGGAAGGCACAAGGAGGTGAACCCGAGCAGAAGGGGTCTCGTCGGATGGGACTCCCACGGCTGCCTGGAGGAGAGACCAGGGAGCGCCAGCAGGAGAAGCCACGATGTGTCGCCCTCACTGGGGCAAACGTTTAACATGAACTGCAGAGATTATGCACTGTCGGGTTTTTCTTCTGCTCTGAAAAGCCTGGCTTCCCTCAAGTGCTCTTTCAGCCTAACCAGACTCACTTTAGAAGTGGAGAGCATATCCAAAAAGGCACGGCCCCATGAACGTCCTCGAATAAAATAAAGACGAACGCGGACCTGACTCAGTGCTCTCAGAATGCTGGCTACAGTTGTTCCTCTTCGGGGCAGAAACTAAAAACAAATTAAGTTTGAAATGGCTCGTTCCATCGGTTCATCAAGGAATATTGTTTGTACCCGTTCCGGTTTGAGATCTGTCACTGTGGTTCTGCACAAGTGTGTGTTTTCATGGGGGAACGTTGGGTCTGTATCGGGGGTTTGTATTTGTGTCAACCGTCGTTGTTTTGCACTTACAGTCCAGTGGAAACGAACCGTGATGCAAAATGATCTGATTCACCGGCAACGGAAGGCTTTGGTGGCCACCAAATGAACTGTAACAGATGCAAAACAAACTGAAAACAAACCCAAAGCATGACAGACGCCCAGGGAGTCGGCTGGCGACTGACAACCGACCGGCGATTACCACAAACTTTAAACCGTTAACCCTAAAACAGCCACTCAGTGGCAAAACGCAGAATTTGAAAGACGACATTTGCAGAGACCAAATAAAAACAAAAATACAGAAACTCCAAAACATTTGTGCTGCATTAAGCTTCAGCGAGATACCTCCTCCTCCTTCTCCTCCTTCTCCTCCTCCTCCTCCCCCTCATCCTCCTTCTCCTCCTTCTCCTCCTCCTCTTTCTCCTCCTTCTCCCATGCCTTCCATCATCCCACTGCCCCCCTCCCTCTCATGGCCCTGCTTGTTGATGAAGGGGCTGTTGGTGCTGATGGACAGAGAGAGCGGTGGGTGGTAGTTTGTTGTCTGAGCGATGTGTGGTAGTTTGTTGTCTGAGCGGTGGGTGGTAGTTTGTGTCTGAGCGGTGGGTGGTAGTTTGTTGTCTGAGCGGTGGGTGGTAGTTTGTTGTCTGAGCGATGTGTGGTAGTTTGTTGTCTGAGCGGTGGGTGGTAGTTTGTTGTCTGAGCGGTGGGTGGTAGTTTGTTGTCTGAGCGGTGGGTGGTAGTTTGTGTCTGAGCGGTGGGTGGTAGTTTGTTGTCTGAGCGGTGGGTGGTAGTTTGTTGTCTGAGCGATGTGTGGTAGTTTGTTGTCTGAGCGGTGGGTGGTAGTTTGTTGTCTGAGCGGTGGGTGGTAGTTTGTTGTCTGAGCGGTGGGTGGTAGTTTGTTGTCTGAGCGATGTGTGGTAGTTTGTTGTCTGAGCGGTGGGTGGTAGTTTGTTGTCTGAGCGGTGGGTGGTAGTTTGTTGTCGGCCGGAGCGGTGGGTGGTAGTTTGTTGTCTGAGCGGTGGGTGGTAGTTTGTTGTCTGAGCGGTGGGTGGTAGTTTGTTGTCTGAGCGGTGGGTCGTAGTTTGTTGTCTGAGCGGTGGGTGGTAGTTTGTTGTCTGAGCGATGTGTGGTAGTTTGTTGTCTGAGCGGTGGGTGGTAGTTTGTTGTCTGAGCGGTGTGTGGTAGTTTGTTGTCTGAGCGGTGGGTGGTAGTTTGTTGTCTGAGCGGTGGGTGGTAGTTTGTTGTCTGAGCGGTGGGTGATAGTTTGTTGCTGTGGATGATACGTAACAGAAGAGAGCGGCTGCTGGGCAGCAGAGCATCACAAATAATACACACAAAAATGTACAATTAACGTGCTGGCCGGCAAACACCGCCACTCTTACTCTGGGTGGTTGTGTGTGTGTGTGTGTGTGTGTGTGTGTGCGTGCGTGCGTGCGTGCGTGCGTGTGTGTGTGTGTGTGCGTGCGTGTGTGCCCGGGTCGCGGTGCAGCAACCCTCATTAGCCTGAAGCCATCACCATTTTTGAAGAGACAAATAGGAGACACTCACACTCACACACACACACACACACACACACACACACACAGATGTGAAGGAAATCAGACACACACTTCACATCACATGTAAACTCACACTTTAAATGTAGCACTGGGGATAAATGTGCTCCTTTAAACTCCAAGTCATGGAGAAGGTCACTCTAAGGGACAGATGATTCAGGGGACATTCGTTTAGTGGCAGCGGTGACATGCAAGATATGAGAGTACACTGATGTTTGTGCAGGTTCAAAGATAATATAGCAGCCTGGTATCCATGGGAAATACAAGGTTAGAGAAAGTTATGTTTACGCCTGCTTTCCACAAGGTGAAGGCAGGTATCGGGTGAAGCATGCGGGTTTGATTATGGATGTATCATTGGGGATGGTTACTAATCAATCATACACCACCCACCCACCCCCACCCCAACCCACACCACCAAGCCATAGCTACACCCGACCAGGGCAACGGTAGCCTGGTAGCACCATCCAGCTATTCGTGTTTGACAATGATGACCAATCTGGGCAGTAATTGATTTCCAAAAATGGCCGCAGCCTGACGTTGCGCTTAAAAAAACCTCCTGTCAATTAGAGAGACGAAGTGGCCTCTCCAATCTCGCCAAATCCGGTTGAAAGTGGAGAATAAAATATTATAATCGAGAAAAAGCTTTCTGTGCACATTCATGCCAATCTCTTAACATCGTTACCCAGTCTGCTTCGCATAAAAACTGTTTTGATTGCTGCGTAGATTGCTACACTTTCCTTTCCTTCCCTCCACCTCCATCAGTTAGTTTTAATTCAGACTCTCCTCGTCCCTCGTTGACTGAGCGTCCCTCCCAACAGCACTGAATCCTCCGGTCCTTCTTACATCTCAGAAAAGGCTTTCAGATGGAGGCCAGCCCTGCAGAACAGAACGTGAACTCCATGGTGGTCAGGCCAAGGCTCAGCCAGACGGATCTAAAGAAAATGCTTAGAGCACCAATGCTACTAATAAATTCAACACCAGATAAATCATAAAAAGGTGGATATAGGCTCTGACACAAATGGCCTGCCGATGAGAAATGTCTTCGGCCAACGTTGTCCTAGTTCAATGGGCCATGCATTCATGACAGCCCTCAGCAGGAAGCTGCTGATGTCTGTCCCCAGAAGCCGGCTGTGGAGCCTCTCCCACGTCCAGAGAGATCCACAGCTTCTGGGAGGTGATGCTGAATGTGTGCAAATCGCTGTTGCGTTAAAACAGGGCGAGACGCACTTCACTCTTCCTCAGCAGTGGGAAGTCTGGAATCCCAGTCGTTATTCCAGCACCGTCAATCACCACCCTTTTTTTATTTCTATGAATGTTTAAGGCTGGTAATGTTGTCATGGTAACCGTTTGGGCTGTTAGAGACCTGTCTGATCTGCCCACCCCCCGTGGCCACTCTTTAAACCAATCACAGCGCTATTCACAGATCTCTCCTCACAGATCTCCCTGGTCCCCTCAAGGGTCCCTCCAGGGCTATTAATCAGCTTCATTTAAATAGTTGATTACATCTGTTCACCACTCCTTCATGGGGCTGCTTGTGTGAGCCGCAATACACATGGAACAAGATGCTTGGGTCCAGGGGGTGTGTGTGTGTGTGCGTGGGTGTGGGTGTTGATGTGTGTGCGTGGGTGTGTGTGGGTGTTGGTGTGTGTGTGTGTGTGTGCGTGGGTGTGTGTGGGTGTTGGTGTGTGTGTGTGTGTGTGTGTATGTGTGTGTGTGTGTGTGTGTGTGTGTGTGTGTGTGTGTGAGTGTGTGTCGGGGGGGGGGGGGGCAAGGGGTACTGTACACATCCACCAGACACACACACACACACACCCTGGACCCAAGCATCTTGTTCCATGTTTCTTTGTGTAAACAGAGCGTTTCAATGTCAGAAGTCAGCGGGTGGTGTGAAACAGGACGTAGGTCAGACGCAGGAGGCTGGTCCACTGACCTGAACCCACGGCCAGGCGGTCAGGGCTGGGAAGGTGCTCCCAGGAAGACTGCTTTAAGGAGCAGAACAGCACCCTAAATATTTAGCGGACTCAAGACTTTTTTCTCTTTTTCTATTCATATCATTACTCCATCTTGCCATTTCTTGAAGCATGACACAGCAAAGAATATTAAAATAAAAAATAAAAAAGATAAAATCAAGAAAGGCACAGCAACAAACCAAACCAAACCAAACCAACCAAACCAAACCAAACCGTGTGGTCGCAGACCACACGGTTTGGTTTGGTAAAGAACAAAGGCTGTCATCTCCCCCTCGGCCCCCCGGGACCGAGGGGGAGGCACGGGGGGGGGCACTGGGGGAGGCACGGATCAAGGCGCGGACCGAGGCACGGGGGGAGGCACGGACAGAGGCGCGGGCGGAGGCACGGGCGGAGGGCAGGGTTCTCGGGGGCCCGGTTCCCGTGTCCGTGCTGGGATGTGATTAGCATGTTGCTGATGAGCTCACGGCCCTTGGCTGGTGCTGATCAGCTTTGATTAGAAGCGTGGTAGAAACGCTGCAGCAGGATGACCAGTCAGGGCCAGAGCAATATCTATTCTCACGGTGAAGTGGTTTGCGGAGGAGAATATCCGCCGTGCTCTGATATCATTGCAACGGATATCTGTTTTTTTTTCTGCGACTTAATATTAATGTTGAATGAAAAAGGGATTTGTCTGTTGTTGGTCTGGTACCCGTCACCTGGTCTGGTACCCGTCACCTGGTCCGAGTGCAACGGGAGCCCTGCCGTTTGGATACCAATGTGGTGTGTGTGTGTGCAGTGTGTGCAGTGTGTGTGTGAGTGTGTGTGTGTGTGTGTGTCTGTG
>JAXIVH010000088.1:201064-203564 GCA_036785325.1 Urophycis tenuis | reverse complement strand
GAATTTAGACAACTGAAGAATGAATATATATATATTTATCTCATGTCTCCAGCGGCAGGGACTGAAACACGTCGCTTGAAAAACTTGATTGACGGATTATGTCATCCACTTGAGAGACTCAGAGCTTCATCAATCCGCCGGGCATCAAGTGCACAGATCACCGTCCATCTTCCTCCCAACTGCCACCAGTCCTGGTGTGGGAGGTGGCCCCACTGGGGGAGAGAAGCCCTGGGATTCAGCAGAGAACGCAGCACGGCCCTGGCTGTAACAACTAGCTTGCTGAGCGCAAAGCGCAGGCCGTTATTTAAGCAGCACTCAGGGCTGATGATACATACGATGTGACATTAAAGAGAGTAGCTCTCTCTGTAACAAGAGGCCTACTGTTTCAATCACGCTGTGCTTTTGTTGTATTTACTGCTCCGCGGTAGATATAACCAAAAGAGAAGAATGCTGCATCTTTTTGATGTCATTATGTTGCATAAAATGTTATGAACGAAGACTGTGAAGCCAAGAATAATCAAAAAGATCTGCATTATTTTGTTATATGCCTGATCTTATTCAAAATAATCTGCCATTCTATGTAGATTACTGTGTGTAAAGGAATAACACAACCACACAAAACTACTACTATATATAAAAACACCTACTATATATATATATATATATATATATACATATATTTAGCATGAGAAGGGGTATACTCTATATACTCTAGAATAAAGGTTAGAAAATAAAGGTCCTTGTCCATCTCTGGCTGGCTCTGGCGGGCAAAAAGCCCGACAGAACAGAATCCAGAATAGTTTCCCGAAGCACTCGTTGATATGTCCAGAAGGCCTCGACACAGTGAGGAGGATGCCCTCCACACCCATCGACTGAGACTCACCGACACTGTTAACTGCTGCATGCTAAATAGTACAAACACAGCTTGGTGTCTACATTTACATACATACAGTTTGTATCCTGCTAAGTCAACTACTGCTTCTACGTCCTGTGGTGGAGCCACCACTTCTACTGCTTCTACGTCCTGTGGTGGAGCCACCACTTCTACTGCTTCTACCACACCTCACCTCACCACACTAAAGCTCACCTCACCACACTAAAGCTCACCTCACCTCACCACACTAAAGCTCACCTCAACACACTAAAGCTCACCTCACCACACTAAAGCTCACCTCACCTCACCACACTAAAGCTCACCTCACCACACTAAAGCTCACCTCACCTCACCACACTAAAGCTCACCTCACCACACTAAAGATCACCTCACCTCACCTAACAACACCTCACCACACCTCACCTCAGCCGGTCCCTTCTTCCAAACCCAGGAGCCTCAGGGCCCGGGGAAGGTAATGGTTTCAGACGTGTGCGCGTGCATGTGTGTGTGCGTGCGCGTGTCTGTGCGCGTGCGTGTGTGTGCATGTGTGTGCGCGTGCGCGTGTCTGTGCGCGTGCGTGTGTGTATGTGTGTGTGTGTGTGCGTGTGTGTGCGCACGCGGGCCTGTCGCAGATTTAGATATGAACTCAGATTCATACCGCCAGGGCGCTGTTCAAACAGGGGTCCCGGGTCTGACAGAAGCTGGGCTGAACGGCTGAGTGTGGAGCGTTAGCCCTCGCTAGGCGCTAAAGCCCCCATGAGCTCCTGTAATGGAAATGACAAATTGAAGAGGAGCGTAGCGTTTGTCTGGATACCACCACGGCCCGGCGCTGCTGTGACGCAGTGGGGGATGTAATGAAGATTGTTCTAGACTGGACATCCTCCCTCTTCAGATGTGTGCGTGTGTGGTGTGTGATGTGTGTGTGTGCGGAGGTAATGAGATTTTGGAGGGCTGTGTCTTTCCCAGTCCCCAGCATGTGTCTGTCAGCGGCTCAGATGAGCCAGTAATGACATTCTGCCGGCCCGTTAAGGATGGGTGATTAGGGACTTTCAGAAGCGCTCTGGAGCATGTTTTCTGAAGGAAAAAGACAAAGCTCACAGGGTGGCACTGTAATGTCTGTTTACCAGAACCCACACCAGAGGGATCTCCAGTGGGGAAGAGAGTTTGAAAGGGAGGGGATATCAAGCAGGCAGGGAGGTCCACATGGTGTTTCAGAGGAAAGGACTGCAGAAGGTCAAATGCAGGAGAGTTTAAGAGCAGGCGTGCGTTGACAAACCTTTTGGTAAGCGACCCTACGGTGAAATGACACACGGGTCCGCCCAGATGTAGCAGCATAGCCCGGTGGACTGTCAACATGGCGTGCTGATCCAGACGCCACTCGTCTCTGTGGCCGTGTGTGATTTTGTGTGATTGTGTGATTTTGTTGTGGCTTTAAATCAAAATCAACCTGCTGGTAAAATAGGGGCCCTTTAAACCTGTAGAACGTACGTTTTTTTTTTTTTTTTCCAATTAGCTCGCTGTAGCTACAATTGTAGCTACATCATGTTCAGACAACAGCTGCTGTTGTCTGGGATGTGTGTGTGTGTGTGTGTGTGTGTGTATGTGTGTGTGTGTGTGTGTGTGTGT
>JAXIVH010000088.1:181064-196064 GCA_036785325.1 Urophycis tenuis | reverse complement strand
GGAAAGTATTTCCGCTTTGTTGCGAATAATTAACAGAAAAGTCTGTGTGAGTGTGGCTGGAGAATACACGCCGCTCTGCAGCGAACGCCTTTCAGAACAAATTAAAAAGTAATCCAGGGTGGCTGGCGGATGGCGAGATAGAGGCGCCAACAGGCGATATGGCCGCATGTCTGCCTCCCATGTGAGGCTCTATCAGTCATTTGTCTGCATCGCCAGCCCCAGACTGATTGTAATAAGGCTTCTTTGAATAGCACAATCAACCACACGGCCTCGTCTGATTTCAGCCTCGGGCGTCGCCTGGCCCAGCCTCCCCACCAAACAGCTCTGGAAAAATAATAATAACGATGAGCAAAACGCACAGAAAATTACATTATTGTCCAGTGAGTTCAACATCATTTGTATGCCAGGGTTTTAACTCAATATAACAAAAGGACATATTGATTGCCCAGCGTTTTTTAATAACTGGTCCACGAGTATTTACTTGGAGCCGTACAGAATATTCTGCTCGGATTCCGCTAAAGGAAGGCGTTGTGCACGCATCGCTGAAAATGTCTGACATGAGGCCAGATGAACGGGAACACAAAGAAACAAGCGCGATTTCAAAAGAATTACACAAGGCGCCACACGGCCTGCAACACGCAACAGGAAATACAAAATACAACTGTTCAGTCTGGTCATGTGCCAGCCAATCCACAGGGCTTGAAATTGAAAATTTCAATCCATAACCAAATGTCTCTCCTCGGAGACAACGTAACATGACGTCTCAATAAGAAGATGGCACGACGCCCAAATTGACTTTTACATGCCTGCAGGTTAGGGTTTAAACTCTGCACAGAGTCTTGTTCACAGCGTGGACAGAGGCAGAGTCTTGTTCACAGTGTGCACAGAGGAAGAGTCTTGTTCACAGAGGCAGTCTTGTTCACAGTGTGGACAGAGGCAGAGTCTTGTTCACAGAGGCAGAGTGTTGTTCACAGTGTGGACAGAGGCAGAGTCTTGTTCACAGCGTGGACAGAGGCAGAGTCTTGTTCACAGTGTGGACAGAGGCAGAGTCTTGTTCACAGTGTGGACAGAGGCAGAGTCTTGTTCACAGTGTGGACAGAGGCAGAGTCTTGTTCACAGAGGCAGTCTTGTTCACAGTGTGGACAGAGGAAGAGTCTTGTTCACAGCGTGGACAGAGGCAGAGTCTTGTTCAGTGTGGACAGAGGCAGAGTCTTGTTCACAGTGTGGACAGAGGCAGAGTCTTGTTCACAGAGGCAGAGTCTTGTTCACAGTGTGGACAGAGGAAGAGTCTTGTTCAGTGTGGACAGAGGCAGAGTCTTGTTCACAGCGTGGACAGAGGCAGAGTCTTGTTCAGTGTGGACAGAGGCAGAGTCTTGTTCACAGAGGCAGAGTCTTGTTCAGTGTGGACAGAGGCAGAGTCTTGTTCACAGAGGCAGAGTCTTGTTCACAGTGTGGACAGAGGCAGAGTCTTGTTCACAGCGTGGACAGAGGCAGAGTCTTGTTCACAGTGTGGACAGAGGCAGAGTCTTGTTCACAGTGTGGACAGAGGCAGAGTCTTGTTCAGTGTGGACAGAGGCAGAGTCTTGTTCACAGCGTGGACAAAGGCAGAGTCTTGTTCAGTGTGGACAGAGGCAGAGTCTTGTTCACAGAGGCAGAGTCTTGTTCAGTGTGGACAGAGGCAGAGTCTTGTTCACAGAGGCAGAGTCTTGTTCACAGCGTGGACAGAGGCAGAGTCTTGTTCACAGTGTGGACAGAGGCAGAGTCTTGTTCACAGCGTGGACAGAGGCAGAGTCTTGTTCAGTGTGGACAGAGGCAGAGTCTTGTTCACAGCGTGGACAGAGGCAGAGTCTTGTTCAGTGTGGACAGAGGCAGAGTCTTGTTCACAGAGGCAGAGTCTTGTTCAGTGTGGACAGAGGCAGAGTCTTGTTCACAGAGGCAGAGTCTTGTTCACAGCGTGGACAGAGGCAGAGTCTTGTTCACAGTGTGGACAGAGGCAGAGTCTTGTTCACAGAGGCAGTCTTGTTCACAGTGTGGACAGAGGAAGAGTCTTGTTCACAGCGTGGACAGAGGCAGAGTCTTGTTCAGTGTGGACAGAGGCAGAGTCTTGTTCACAGTGTGGACAGAGGCAGAGTCTTGTTCACAGCGTGGACAGAGGCAGAGTCTTGTTCAGTGTGGACAGAGGCAGAGTCTTGTTCACAGTGTGGACAGAGGCAGAGTCTTGTTCACAGAGGAAGAGTCTTGTTCAGTGTGGACAGAGGCAGAGTCTTGTTCACAGCGTGGACAGAGGCAGAGTCTTGTTCAGTGTGGACAGAGGCAGAGTCTTGTTCACAGCGTGGACAGAGGCAGAGTCTTGTTCAGTGTGGACAGAGGCAGAGTCTTGTTCAGTGTGGACAGAGGCAGAGTCTTGTTCACAGCGTGGACAGAGGCAGAGTCTTGTTCACAGAGGAAGAGTCTTGTTCAGTGTGGACAGAGGCAGAGTCTTGTTCACAGCGTGGACAGAGGCAGAGTCTTGTTCACAGTGTGGACAGAGGCAGAGTCTTGTTCACAGTGTGGACAGAGGCAGAGTCTTGTTCAGTGTGGACAGAGGCAGAGTCTTGTTCACAGCGTGGACAGAGGCAGAGTCTTGTTCAGTGTGGACAGAGGCAGAGTCTTGTTCACAGAGGCAGAGTCTTGTTCAGTGTGGACAGAGGCAGAGTCTTGTTCACAGAGGCAGAGTCTTGTTCACAGCGTGGACAGAGGCAGAGTCTTGTTCACAGTGTGGACAGAGGCAGAGTCTTGTTCACAGCGTGGACAGAGGCAGAGTCTTGTTCAGTGTGGACAGAGGCAGAGTCTTGTTCACAGCGTGGACAGAGGCAGAGTCTTGTTCAGTGTGGACAGAGGCAGAGTCTTGTTCACAGAGGCAGAGTCTTGTTCAGTGTGGACAGAGGCAGAGTCTTGTTCACAGAGGCAGAGTCTTGTTCACAGCGTGGACAGAGGCAGAGTCTTGTTCACAGTGTGGACAGAGGCAGAGTCTTGTTCACAGTGTGGACAGAGGCAGAGTCTTGTTCACAGAGGCAGTCTTGTTCACAGTGTGGACAGAGGAAGAGTCTTGTTCACAGCGTGGACAGAGGCAGAGTCTTGTTCAGTGTGGACAGAGGCAGAGTCTTGTTCACAGTGTGGACAGAGGCAGAGTCTTGTTCACAGCGTGGACAGAGGCAGAGTCTTGTTCAGTGTGGACAGAGGCAGAGTCTTGTTCACAGTGTGGACAGAGGCAGAGTCTTGTTCACAGAGGAAGAGTCTTGTTCAGTGTGGACAGAGGCAGAGTCTTGTTCACAGCGTGGACAGAGGCAGAGTCTTGTTCAGTGTGGACAGAGGCAGAGTCTTGTTCACAGCGTGGACAGAGGCAGAGTCTTGTTCAGTGTGGACAGAGGCAGAGTCTTGTTCAGTGTGGACAGAGGCAGAGTCTTGTTCACAGCGTGGACAGAGGCAGAGTCTTGTTCACAGAGGCAGAGTCTTGTTCAGTGTGGACAGAGGCAGAGTCTTGTTCACAGCGTGGACAGAGGCAGAGTCTTGTTCAGTGTGGACAGAGGCAGAGTCTTGTTCAGTGTGGACAGAGGCAGAGTCTTGTTCACAGAGGCAGAGTCTTGTTCACAGCGTGGACAGAGGCAGAGTCTTGTTCAGTGTGGACAGAGGCAGAGTCTTGTTCACAGAGGCAGAGTCTTGTTCACAGCGTGGACAGAGGCAGAGTCTTGTTCACAGTGTGGTTGTTTCAGGGGTTTTTTTTAAGAGAACACGAGGAGGCTGGTTTCTGTTTCTTTATGTTGTTCTCGTCTGTTGACGAGCGAAGCAGTGAGTAAACAAGTAAACACCACTGAGAAGAAGTCATGTTTCTCTGTTGTTGCCTCTTGAGAGGCTCCATATACTGTAAATTTGTCAGCTATTTCATTTCTTATTTTTGGGGGGTTGATTTCTGGTTCGTTTATACCCGCACAAATCCTATTGCCCTGGTTACACAGAGCAGTGAATGTTAAATTAGCTTTCTCAACATATCCTTTTCCAAGACATACTGTAGGTATTTGGTGAAACATTTCAATCCAATTCAAACAGAAACATTGTTTTTGCAAAATGTGTGCGCTGGAGCACTGCGCCTTTGAAGTGCCTTCATTATCATCTTTTTTTCAAGAGAATTGGACATCATCACGCATACCTAAGATGCTCCATTTTGTTTCCAGTCTCCATTCATCTCCATTATTGTTAGTGCCATGATTGCCGATTGAATCTGTTTACCACAATCGTAAGTGTCAAATAAGACATCTCAAGGTGTCCTCTAATTACACATGAACCTCACCTAAAATGTGTTTTGCCCCACATTTCATGTTGCTTTAGCATCTCACTAAACAGATTACGATACAATTCATAGAGAAACAAAAGCAATAAATATGCAATAACAACAATTTTCTACACGTAGGAGTCCCATTTTAAGCACAACTGTTGTACATTATCTGCTGTGAGCACTCAGCATAATACTAAAGCGTTTGAATACAGTTTGTCCCCCGCCGTGATACGCGACTCAGCCGAATCCGTGACCAAGGAAGAAGAGCTAATTACTGACAGCGACCTGCACTTGAGCTGGATGGCTGGGTGGGCCTTCTCCGTCTCCATGGACGCGTTGTGCTACGACTGGATCAAATCAGGCGCCTGGCCACTGCCTGGATCAAATCAGGCGCCTGGCTACTGCCTGGATCAAATCAGGTGCCTGGCCACTGCCCCGAGTCAGTGACAGCAGTAACAGAGTGTCCACTGACGCGCAGCACCCGGATTCAGCTCCATTTCAAACAAAGACGTCATATTCACAAACTGTTGGGGTTGAATTAGGCTATTACTTTTGCAACAGTGAAGCAAATAGTCCATTTACATTTAGGGCATTTAGCAGACGCATTTATCCAAAGCGACTTACAAAAAGTACATTTGTCAGAAGAAGGTGAAACATTTAATTTCTGTTAATACAGGAAGAAAGTCACCAGAACAAGTTTCAAGCATTTTAATTGCCAGGTTAACCATTGCTAGTATACAACATATCTGGCTAAGAGCCAAGTTACAAAGAGCAATTATAAAGTGCTAAGTTGTACAACATACAAGAGCATGAGGGGAGGGTTTTTATATATAATATATAATATGAAACTTGATCTGGTTACTTTCTTACTGTATTAGCAGCAATTCAATGTTTCACCTTCTTATGACAAATGTACTCTTTGTAAGTCACTTTGGATAAAAACGTATGCTAAATGCCCCAAATGTAAATATATAAAAAATAGTATAGTCCAAATGTCCAATCGTCCCAATTTCTGCCTAAAATACAAATTTAAAATAAAAACATATCGACCGCTTATCTCCCAATTCCACATCAAACCCATTGTGGATGAGCCCACACACATTCCACAGGGTCCGGGGGGATGAAAGCACAATCCAACACATTTTGATATGTGAAGACAGATCCCTGCCGGGGTCTCCAGGGCCCACAACTGGCCAGATTCAACTTAGAGAAGATGTTTTTTGTATTTTTGGACAATGCATTGAACCTGAACATGTTGCCCCAAAAATGTTGTGACCAAGGGCCCCATAGACCAAGGGCCCCAAAGACCAAGGGCCCCATAGACCAAGGGCCCCAAAGACCAAGGGCCCAAAGACCAAGGGCCCCATAGACCAAGGGCCCCAAAGACCAAGGGCCCCAAAGACCAAGGACCCAAAGACCAAGGGCCCCAAAGACCAAGGGCCCCATAGACCAAGGGCCCCAAAGACCAAGGGCCCCATAGACCAAGGGCCCCAAAGACCAAGGGCCCCAAAGACCAAGGGCCCCAAAGACCAAGGGCCCCATAGACCAAGGGCCCCAAAGAACAAGGGCCCCATAGACCAAGGGCCCCAAAGACCAAGGGCCCCATAGACCAAGGGCTCCAAAGACCAAGGGCCCCATAGACCAAGGGCCCCATAGACCAAGGGCCCCAAAGACCAAGGGCCCCATAGACCAAGGGCCCCAAAGACCAAGGGCCCCAAAGACCAAGGGCCCAAAGACCAAGGGCCCCATAGACCAAGGGCCCCATAGACCAAGGGCCCCAAAGACCAAGGGCCCAAAGACCAAGGGCCCCATAGACCAAGGGCCCCAAAGACCAAGGGCCCCAAAGACCAAGGGCCCCATAGACCAAGGGCCCCAAAGAACAAGGGCCCCATAGACCAAGGGCCCCAAAGACCAAGGGCCCCATAGACCAAGGGCTCCAAAGACCAAGGGCCCCATAGACCAAGGGCCCCAAAGACCAAGGGCCCCAAAGACCAAGGGCCCCATAGACCAAGGGCCCCAAAGACCAAGGGCCCCAAAGACCAAGGGCCCAAAGACCAAGGGCCCCATAGACCAAGGGCCCCATAGACCAAGGGCCCCAAAGACCAAGGGCCCAAAGACCAAGGGCCCCATAGACCAAGGGCCCCAAAGACCAAGGGCCCCATAGACCAAGGGCCCCATAGACCAAGGGCCCAAAGACCAAGGGCCCAAAGACCAAGGGGCACAGCCAGGCCATCTGAAAAGTGTTCGATCAATAACATGGGCAGAGAGCTGATGTGAGCCTGTGCTGTCCTGTGTGTGTGTGTGCATAAGTTGGTTGCATCCCCCAAACTCACCAACTGCCATGAACGAAGAACATCCCGCGGGCCTCCGTTGATTGTGTTCCAGAAGGTCTCTGTCCAGATGGTGAACCTCCATAGCTGTTGTAGAACCACACCCAGGAACCAAGACGAGGATCTCAATGATGTGTTCCTTTGCCAGGTTGTGGCATAACTTCTGACGTTACAACTGGCTATGTTTCTGTTACTTATTTTCACGTTGCCAAAGCCCACGCCAGACTCCAGCCCATGGTGTAGACTGGACTGTGGCCCACTCACATCTTTTAAAGTGTCAGGATACGGTATCATCTTCATTAGTTCATGTGGGAATCGATGTGTTTCAGATCAACCAGCGGAGCTGCGGTATCATTGGCCCGTTGACCAAGGCACCTGCGCTCCAAAGGCCACCGAATACCAGCAGCCTGTTGGGGGAGGAGGCTGTCACGCCGTACCCTGCGCCCCAGCATGCTGCTGGTTCGCCCCGGAGTGATGACGGGTCCGCTGCTGCCCGGGCTGGACATTGGACGTTGCTTATGACGCCAGATAATAGACACATGGGCACGGCGCGGTTTCCAAGCCACCCGAAGGTTTATTTCTCGTTCGTCCTGAATCCAAATTTGCCGCCGCTGTTGCTCAACTCAAAGGGTCCAACATACCAACGTTTGGCTGACAGCTTTGCACAGCTCCATTTCCTCTCGTTGTTGTTGCCTCATAGTGCCACTCCTCCGACGTGGTTCTGAAGCACCATCTGTCACCGGCTCCCCCATGTGACCGACCCGCTTCCGGGACAAAACAACCACAAACGCTGCAACTTGTGTGGCAAAGTAACAATTGGAGCCCGATATCAGCGTTATCTTCTCCTCAGTCAAAAGGAAAACCCTTTAAGCCCTGAGTCCATGCCTATATTTTAAAACAGACTCGACCTCACCTGAGGCAATTGACATGGATATACTGTAGGCCTATATATTACAAAGCACAGGCCTGCAGACACATAGCATATATAAATAGCACAATAGCCTAAACGTAATACCTATAAATATAAAACATGCCTACAAATACATAGAACTTCAAGCACATACAAATGATAAAAAGACAGTACATACAAATCATATCAATAACATTCAAACCGAATACTTAATTAAAATACTATAAGTCAATTAATCAACATCATAACAGTGCATGCATATGCAGGTGATAACAGTAAGGACATCTCATACAACCACGCCCGATCAATCTAACAGTAGCTGTCCCTGTACGCCCAGTGTGTGTCCACCAACAGCCCCACGTCTACCTGCACCTTCAACACACTCTCCTGGCCTACAGAGATACCCTAAATAATGCAGACAGCATGGGCTGCCCCTGTGATTCCATATACATTTTTAAAGTCCAATAAGCGTTTCTAGTCCACGGGCCGTACCTAATGGCGGCCATTATTATTTAATCCTGGGATATTTGGTAGAGTGGTGAAACTTGTCTGCTTCTGGGCGAGGCAGGGGGGGGGGTATTGTGTAACACAGCCTAGTTCCTGACCTGAAAAAATGGCCACAGGATTTGCAGTGACAAGGGCACCGTTTAAAAAAAAAAAAAAACAGTTTGTAAGGAACAGGGAGGACGAGTGGCGCTATCACACATAGCGGCGCTTGGCTGCTTTCTAGCGGTGGTGTCGCTGGGAGTGAATACTGGGGGGAGGGGCAGTCATACAGCATTACAGCAGGTCCAGCACCAGCACAGGGAGAGATGCAGGTTCAAGACGGCTCAAGCATTATTCTTAAGTGACACTTCTGGTTGCATACATGGCAGTCAATGGGCTATTTTGGTTTGAGCTCAGTGCCATTATATATTGTTAATGTGATCATCATCTTCATCACATCTTAGGATTTATGTGGAGCCTTGCAAAAAGCCCAAGGTGCTTTGGAATAAAACAAAAACATGCTCTATTATTGAATTAGGGAAACATGAAATACTGTAACCATCTTTTCAGGTCTGTAAAAAACGTATATACTGTAGATATTTCTCCCTCACATGGTTACACAACTCTAAAGACACACAAACACACACACACACACACACATCAAGTCTTATTACCAGTGGTGGGGGTTAGGAGGGAGCACAGCCTGGGGCAGGTCTGCCTAGAGACTAATGATATCTGAGCCATGGTCACAGAAAATAGAAAAACAGCATCTTTCACAATTAATAACAAATAGAAGGGCAGGCACCTAACGCCACCAGGCCTGCTTGGCCCAGAAAACAACAACAGGCCGTACATAATTTGCGCAATTATCTAAAATATTGGAGGACTCTGGCATTGATGTCCTTGGGCGACAGTCGGCCCGTGAGGCTGTAATTAAGACCGACGTGGTGAGTGAGCGTGCACGTGAGTCAGTGTGCACGTGAGTGAGCGTGCACGTGAGTGAGCGTGTGCGTGAGTCAGTGTGCGCGTGAGTCAGTGTGCACGTGAGTGCGCGTGTGCGTGAGTCAGTGTGCGCGTGAGTCAGTGTGCGTGTGAGTGAGCGTGTGCGTGAGTCAGTGTGCGCGTGAGTCAGTGTGCGTGTGAGTGAGCGTGTGCGTGAGTCAGTGTGCACGTGAGTCAGTTTGCGTGTGAGTGAGCGTGTGCGTGAGTCAGTGTGCGCGTGAGTCAGTGTGCGCGTGAGTGAGTGTGCGTGTGAGTGAGTGTGCGTGTGAGTGAGTTTGCGTGTGAGTGAGTGTGTGCGTGAGTCAGTGTGCGTGTGAGTGAGTGTGCATGTGAGTCAGTGTGAGTGAGTGTGCGGGTGAGTGAGTGTACATGTGACTCAGTGTGCGCGTGAGTCAGTGTGCGTGTGAGTGACTGTGCATGTGAGTCAGTGTGAGTGAGTGTGCGGGTGAGTGAGTGTACATGTGAGTCAGTGTGCGCGTGAGTCAGTGTGCGTGTGAGTGACTGTGCATGTGAGTCAGTGTGCGTGTGAGTCAAGTGTGCGCGTGAGTCAGTGTGCGTGTGAGTCAGTGTGCGTGTGAGTGAGTGTGCATGTGAGTGAGTGTGCGTGAGTGAGCGTGTGCGTGAGTCAGTGTGCGTGTGAGTGAGCGTGTGCGTGAGTCAGTGTGCGTGTGAGTGAGTGTGCATGTGAGTCAGTGTAAGTGAGTGTGCGGGTGAGTCAGTGTAAGTGAGTGTGCAGGTGAGTGAGTGTACATGTGAGTCAGTGTGCGTATGAGTGAGTGTGCATGTGAGTGAGCGTGTGCGTGAGTCAGTGTGCGTGTACGAGGAACAGAAAAAGGCAGAGTCCTGCTTGTGTTTTCTGTGCATGCAGCTAGTGTTGGCCCAGTGGGCCTTTAGTGAATGAGGCGTGATGGCAGAGCTGAGGTGAGAGGGCGTGAATCGTCTCTTGTCTTAAAGCGAACCCCTTGTTGGGCTCAAGTTGTTAATCACCATTAGCGTAAACGTTCCATTTAGTCATAAAGACTTCAACACATAATGGCGCTGGAGGGAAGCTCGTTAGCCAAAGTGTTAGCTTTAAATGACTCTGACACACACATCCAACCCTCTGGTCCAAACCTTTTGATTGACATTCTACATACACACCAATCTATATACATGCTAGGCATGCATATGCATGGATGTACAGTATGTGTAACTGTATGGTGATATGTATTGTGATATATTATCTATACTATGTCACACAAAAGAATGCAGGCTTCTTTACAAAATGGCTGGTTTGTTTGTTTTACACAAAAAGATATACTTAGCATGCAGGCGTTTGGGTCGTGGCTGGTGGAGCATTAACACGGGCGCAGTGCAGGCGAAGGCAACGTGCCGCTGTTTACTCTACATATTTACTTTCTATAAGTACACACAAGGAGGCTATGGCTCTCACCAAGTGGAGGTCAACAGGATGTGTTTGGCGGACCAAAATAAGCACTACAATCGAAGAACACAGAGAGACTACAAACACAGACGTGTCTACACACAGCACTTCGTTCTGGAACCAGTAATACGATGGCGCCACAGCAGGGCAAACAATGCAAGGAGCAGACGTTCAATAAGCAGACTCCATTACTGTGATATACAAAACAATGCATCCTATGAGGGCCGTCCCAAGCAGAGCTGCTGAAGACTACATGCTTGTACTGTTTTAAGAGTGTGAGGAACAGGGGCTGACCTTCAGCAGCGTGGGATCTGGAGGAGAACCGGGACTCGTTGGGCTGTAGGGATCTGGAGAACCGGGACTCGTTGGGCTGTAGGGATCTGGAGGAGAACCGGGACTCGTTGGGCTGTAGGGATCTGGAGGAGAACCGGGACTCGTTGGGCTGTAGGGATCTGGAGGAGAACCGGGACTCGTTGGGCTGTAGGGATCTGGAGGAGAACCGGGACTCGTTGGGCTGTAGGGATCTGGAGGAGAACCGGGACTCGTTGGGCTGTAGGGATCTGGAGGAGAACCGGGACTCGTTGGGCTGTAGGGATCTGGAGGAGAACCGGGACTCGTTGGGCTGTAGGGATCTGGAGGAGAACCGGGACTCGTTGGGCTGTAGGGATCTGGAGAACCGGGACTCGTTGGGCTGTAGGGATCTGGAGGAGAACCGGGACTCGTTGGGCTGTAGGGATCTGGAGGAGAACCGGGACTCGTTGGGCTGTAGGGATCTGGAGGAGAACCGGGACTCGTTGGGCTGTAGGGATCTGGAGGAGAACCGGGACTCGTTAGGCTGTAGGGATCTGGAGGAGAACCGGGACTCGTTAGGCTGTAGGGATCTGGAGATAACCGGGACTCGTTGGGCTGTAGGGAACCACGTTGACGCGGTGTGTCACGTTTCAGGTGAGCGAGGGAACGGCGTGGACGCGGAGGGGAGGAACACGCGGGGAACGCCACACAAACATGAACAGCAACAACAACAAAAACAAATGTGAGTCATTATTTTGAATATACAATTAAAGGGAGGGCACAGGAGGCCTGCTAATATGCAGCTAAAATCCTGGAATATGCACATTAATTTCCTGGAATGTGTTCAACAACATAAACACACAGTCAGTCAATTCATACGCCCCCCCCCCCCCCTCCCCCCACCCCTGCAGTGCCTGCTCCTTTGAAGGCCGGTATCTGTGTTCGCCGTGCATATCGCTGGGGCCAATAGCGCCTGGGCTACACCAGCTACATTGTAAATAGTAGTAATTGATGTGATAATGAATTCATGTTTGTTTATTTTCCCTGTGACTGGGCACCATCTGTTCACTGGATCCTCTGTGAAGCACTCATCACGGAGGAAGCACTGCCACTGCCTTCGCATTGAATCCAGTGTACTGCGTGTTCCACATCATGCATCTCTTATGCATACCGTGTCTTTCTACATGAAAAAAACAACCCAGGGAGATCAGAGCGGAAGTTAAGGGAAATGGGCATGGGAAGGCCGCCTCGGAACGTTCTCATCCTGATCCAACAGTTCAGGAGCACTGAGCTGTTCTCTGTGTCTGCCTTACTCCAGAATCTGGACTAATTTCTGCTGTGACCATGCTGGTGTGTGTGTGTGTGTGTGTGTGTGTGTGTGTGTGTGTGTGTGTGTGTGTGTGTGTGTGTGTGTGTGTGTAGGGGCTGACATGACGAACGTGTCATTGTGCAGCCAGATACAGGTGACCTCATTCTGTCATAGAGTGCCTCACAAGCCCCCCATTACCATGAGTCACAAACACACACACACACACACACATTCACAGTACTCCCCAACGCCCCCTCAAATCACACATGCACACTGAAGTCCCACATGCAACCTGTGCACTGTTCATACATTACAATTGTACAACAACAATGTTCTACTGCCAAGAGATTTGCATCTTGCAATATTTATGTTGCTTCAGTGATCTGATTGGAAGACTTTCTTTTTTCAAATTGTGTGTAGACCTAGTATATATAGTGTCTGTATAGGTGTTTGACAGGTTTTTGGGAGCAAAAAGAGTATGTCGGTGTATTTGTTCAGAACAGAAGATTAATAAGCCAGTAGCAGAGGTTTTAATTGGTTACAAATACTGTTTCAGCAAAATGTTCCTTACTTTCATTCATCATTTTGTTTTAGCATGCTAAATAATTAACGGCTTTTACAAGAAATCCTCAGCTCTTAAGGATTACTTTTGTATGTTATATAAAATAAATATAACTAAATATAGCAGTAGTGCTGATAAGTGTAACTCATTTAACAGGATGTTACTCGAGCCATGTCACGATAAAATAATGATCATTAAATTAAATTCATTTTAATTTTTTATTCGGGCATTCAGCAGTGACCATGCTGGTGTGTGTGTGTGTGTGTGTATGTGTTTGTGTGCGTGCGTGCATGCATGTGTGTGTGTGTGTATGTGTTTGTGTGCGTGCGTGCATGTGTGTGTGTGTGTGTATGTGTTTGTGTGCGTGCCGTGCTTGCGTGAGTGCGTGCGTGCGTGCCTGCGTGCATGCGTGTGTGTGTGTGTAACGCACCAGTTGTTGTCCGTATACCCCCTAGATATCATATCATACCCTCTACATATCATACACTCTACATATCATATCATACCCTCAACATATCATACACTCTACATATCATACCCTCTACATATCATATTATACACTCTACATATCATATCATACACTCTACATATCATACACTCTGCATATCATATCATACACTGCATATCATATCATACACTCTACATATCATATCATGCACTCTACATATCATATCATGCCCTCTACATATCATATCATACACTCTACATATCATATCATGCCCTCTACATATCATATCATACACTCTACATATCATATCATACAATCTACATATCATATCATACACTCTACATATCATATCATACCCTCTACATATCATATCATACACTCTACATATCATATCATACACTATACATATCATATCATACCCTCTACATATCATATTGTACACTCTACATATCATATTATACTCTCTACATATCATACCCTCTACATATCCTATCATACACTCTACATATGATATCATACACTCTACATATAATATTATACACTCTGTATATCATATCATTCATCTACATATCCTATAATACACTCTACATATCATATCATACTCTACATATCATATCATACACTCTACATATCATATCATACACTCTACATATCATGTAATACCCTCTACATACACGCAGTAAGTTTTCACCCTCTCTTAGTTGTTTTTCCACTGAGTGGTTTAAAATGGGTTACAATAGGTTGTCATTTGAATGTGCATGCTTATTTTGTATGTGATTGTTTACATAATAAAGGCCTGCAAACATGGATATTTGAAAAGCATATTCATGAGTTTCTGTCAAAATCCTTATTCCAAAGGAACTATGGCAACAATCTGCAGGTGTTGCTGCATTACTTTAACTTATTCACACTGTGATTGACAGGCTTTGCCGTCCATTCCCATCAGATTTGGACCTGGTAGAATGGAGGCAGCCAGAGCATTTCCCACTTCCCTCGGAAGGCTTCACACCAAAGAGAAATGCAGCCCAGTAGGTTCAGCCAGCAGCACCCAGGCAGCCCTCCCCGGCCACAGCTCACCATGGGAAAGGAAACATTTGATTTGCTGTGAAGTCGGAGACTACACACTCTGCTTGATACTGGGAGGCAGGCCATTGTCTCACAAGCTCACATTCTGTTGGTTCTGTGTTGCGCATCAGGAATCCATTAATGACTCAGGTCAGATAGTTGAGCCCAGAGTTCAAACTAAACACGGTGAAGCAGCTTTTAGCTGTTATGCTGCACACAACTGGAACAAACTACCAGCAGAACTGAAATCAGCCCCAACTGTCAACATTTTTAAATGCAGGTTAAAAACACTTCTCTTCTCCTGTGCTTATGATTGAGCTATTTTAAAGCACTTTACATTTTAATCTTTCATTTGCACTCTATGTCCTTTCAATGATTTTAAAGCAAATCATTATTTTATGCTGCAATCTTTTATCTAGTTTATCTCTCTTTCTCTGTACTTTGTTTTTATTATTAGTGTGTGTGGGGGGGGGGGGGGTAATTGTATGTATTGGGTCTTATTTTTATTTCTTAAATTGCATGTTTTCATGTTCCCAAATCTTACTGTTAAATGTGTGTTTATGTAAAGCACATTGAGTTGCCATTGTGTATGAAATGCACTGTCGTTTATGTATTTTACTTCGTTTTTTTGTCTTTGGTTTGGATGTCTCAATAAGTTGGAGGTTGTTTAAATGAAGGGAATTAAAAGTGAGACAGTAGAATAAAAGCCATACCACCCACATGTCTGAGTATTATGAATGCTGAATACCAAAAGTGCATGCATGTGCGTACGCACACACACACACACACACACACACACACACACACACACACACACACACACACACACACACACACACACACACACACACACACACACACA
>JAXIVH010000088.1:168564-176064 GCA_036785325.1 Urophycis tenuis | reverse complement strand
TGCTAAGTGTTTGCTTCTGTGTAGTTGCTATGACAATCTACCTCAATGGTGTAGGGGGCTCGCACTACTGCTAGACTGTTCCAAATAATATTTGGCTAATGTGTGTCTTTCTTATTTTACAGGTGAGATGTCACTGGACCACCTGAGTCCTGATTTTGTGCCCTCCATTTTTTCATACAAAAAACAACAACATACAGAGGCAAAGATGAAAAGGTGAACTGACAATACCTTGCTATTTATGTCTGTAGTTTGTGTTTAACAACATTTTATCAATCTGGAATTGCAGAAACCATAAGATTAAGATGGGATCTGTTCATTGAAGAATGTGTTGTAGCAATATCGGATGATATCCGTATTTCTGTTAATTTGTTGTGTTGTTTACATGAAGGTACCAAAGACAAAAGAATCGGAGTGAAAGATTTGTGGTTGCTTCACCCAGTCAACCTTCTGCTCCTGGAACTGAAGATAATGGACAACACGAAGACATTACCAGCAGTGGTAAGTGTTTGGTGTACTTCTTAAGCATAACCAACTGTGTAATGGTTTATCTCAGAATCATTGTAAATGGGAATGCCTCCTCAATGTTCTTTTCTGCTAAAATAAAATGCAACAATTGTTGTTTTTTCTGCTAAAGCTGAAGTCACAGTCACAAGGACCGAGTACAACAACCTAAATATGAGGTACACTAAGCTGAAGGAGGACCATCTCAACCTGCTGGAAGAGTCTCAGCAGCTACGGGATGAAAATAAGAGACTGAAAGAGGAACTTAAGAACTCTAGGTTTTCATACTCCAATGTGAAGTTAAGCGTGGCACAACTCTTGTTTTTCACTGGAGTTACATCTGTGGTCTTTGACTGGTTGTGCATTAAACTGACAGATAGTGTAAACTTTTGTAGCAAGAAGCTCTCTCTACAGGATCATCTTTTGATTGTGCTGATGAAATTAAGGCTGGGCCTAACCAACACTGATTTAGCCTACAGATTTAAGGTATCCTCAACAGCATTGTCTAATATTTGTCGGAGTTGGATACCTGCAATGGCCATAGCACTCAGGCCACTGATTAAATGGCCAAGCAAGGAAGCCACACTGAAGCATATGCCTCAAATCTTCAAGCGCAAATTCAGGAAGTGCCGTTGTGTCATAGATTGTACTGAGATTTTCATTAATAGACCCAGTCATATGACTTCTAGGTCCCAGTCTTGGTCAAACTATAAACACAACAACACCATGAAATATTTGATCGGCATTACTCCAGCTGGAGCTATTTCATTTCTCTCTGAGGGTTGGGGTGGGCGGGTTTCTGACAAGAGGATTACAAAGGAATCTGGCTTTTATGATCTTTTGGAATTTAGTGATGAGATTCTAGCAGATAGGGGGTTTCTTATCTCAGAGGAACTTGCAGCTCGTGGAGCCACCCTTCGTGTGCCAGCTTTCACCAAAGGTAAAAGGCAACTTTCTGCACAGCAGGTTGACACATCAAGACAACTGGCTCGTGTAAGGATACATATCGAACGTGTTATAGGGAGATGGAAGACCTTCAAAATTTTGCAAACAAGAATTCCATTGTCACAGGTTGATCTTCTTGATGACATTGTTATTGTATGTGGTGCCCTTACAAACCTTTGCAGGAGTGTTGTTCCAAAAAAATCGAAGAAAAAAATGATTTATGTAAAATGATTTATGAAAAACTGTTGTGACCTCTTACATTTTAGTTATTGCCTCAGTCCTTACACTTTAATTTCCCCATCAAGTGACTTAAAATGAATTGAGTATTGATCATTAAGTATCTCCTTGACTATTGAATTGATCAATAAATGTTTACTAAGTTTTGCTAATATTGTGCTGTCTTTTATTTGTCACTCTGTGAAAGCCAACCAAATATGTGTTTGAGAATAAAAAATTGTGATAATAGAGGAACATTAAGTCAGTAAAGACGACACATTTCAACTGAGAAACCAAGTGCAACAGAAGTTTAATATTGGTAAGAATATAGTATACATACAAACTAAGGGAAGGTTATCATTGGTAAGTATATTGTAGGCAGTACTGTGTGTGCGTCTTCATTTAATAATAGAAACGAACATAAAACAGGAGGGAATCCTCGGGAACTTTGTTAAAAAGCTCAGAAGCATCATACGTTTCAACACGACCATCATAGGCTATTTACCCCGCAATACAAGTGCAATTCGCTGTTAGGACATAATTTTCTCGAGTGTTGACAACAGCCCAAGCCTCGTACATGGACGTCTTGTGGCCTTGTCTTTGGCTTGGAAGGACCGCTGATGCCAGCACACAAAACTCTCCATCAATGTCGTGGTATTTCACACCCTGCAGATGACCATTTAACACAAACTGGTAGGCATCCAGAGATTTGTATGCTCTTAATTTCTCTCTAGTGTATATGCTTGGTTTGTCGATCAAATAACTATGGATGTCTGGCCATTGTAAATCTGGCCACTTTCTACGATCGTACTCCCAGTCCTTGATCGCATAGGGATCAGGTAGTTGTACCCCGTTGCTCAAAGTGAGTTTTTGAATGTAATTATCTCTATCTTTTACAGGTAATCTTTTGCAATACTCCGATAATCCTCTATGCTCCGCCAAAACACCGCTCTCCGTCCAGAGGCGGACTTACCATTAGGCAAACACAGGCAATTGCCTGGGGCCCCGAGTTCTACAGGGGCCCCCAAATGTCTCAATAAAAGCATATTCTTACATTTTTCAAAATTATTTTCTATTATTAAAACACTACCTATTGTTTTAGCCTTGAATTACGCGTTAAAACGCATCAAAATGCGTAATCTATCATGACCGTTTCGACTGCTCCCCCCTCACTTCTCATGCAGTGGACTATTCCATATTACTGCGCATGTGCATACCAGACTCCAGAAGACCGAAGCAAAACAAACTTGGTGGCGCGATTTAGAGGGAGAGAAGATGAAGTGGAATTATCCCAGTGGAGCAGAGAAGAGGAAAAGGCGTGAGGAAAACAAACAGTTTTTATCAAAACTACCCAAGGTTTCGACCTTTTTCACGGCGGCAACTCCGAACGTTCACAATAATCCCCAGCAAGACACAGACGCTGTTGCCAGTAGCAACAGCAGCAGAGCTGTCAGTGTCAGTTTAGGAGAGGTGGAAAGTCATGCACCACCTGACGCTTTTCATGACGAAGATGTGAGTATTAAATGGTTACTGTAGAGCACGGTGTTTTCCTTAGTTGACTTTTACATTGTTTTATTTATTAATGATTTTATATTGTTTTATGTATTTGTAAAATTGTAGCTTTTTGGTGTCATTTATTTGACGTAAGGTGCATTATAAAGCTCATCATCATCATTATTATTATTATTATTATTAATGCTGACAATAACAACAATAATGATAACAATATATGATTTAATGGCTTTATCAGGTAACTGAAAGGTTTATCAAAATGAATCATTTGATGATAAATATTATTCACCGGACAGGGGGATTTATAAAATATGCAAGTCAGATAACTGATTTCAAAAGCAGAACTAAGTGGCCTGAATTACAAACTCACCTTTTGTCAAAATTGACCTAAAGTACAGTACTTGAGGAAATGTATTATGTTATGTTATCAGGTACAATATTAACACTGTCTTATTTGTTGATTCTCAGAATGAGACAGTGATTGATGCAGTGGAAAGACAGTCTAGCTATGAGACTGAGAATGAGGAAGAGTTGGAAGGTGAGACTCCATCACTCACACAGAAACTTGGTCACTGTTCCCCACTTGGAGATGATCCAGCACTCTGGCCTAAACAGCTTTCAGACAATGAGCGCTGCTCAATAGTACAGAAAGGTCCTGTTCAGGTCAAGGACAGAATTTTTCCAAGGAGTCAAGAGGGCCGCAGATTTACACATAACTACTACTATATGCAAATGAAGAATGGTGAAAAGATCTGCAGGTCCTGGCTGGTTTACAGTGAAAGTAAGGATAGAGTTGTCTGCTTTTGTTGTCGCCTGTTTGGTAACAGGAGTACTCAGCTAAGTGAGGATGGGGTTAGTGACTGGAAAAATCTCTCAGTCACCCTCAAACAACACGAGAAGTCCACTGATCATATTATCAACATGGAAAAGTGGCACACTCTAATACAAAAGCTTCAAACCAAAACTGTGATTGATCAGGTTAACCAAAATTTATTCACTCTAGAAGTAAACAGTACAGGGATGTGGAGGGCCCCATGACTGGGTTTGCCTTGGGCCCTCAAATGACTAGCTACGCCCCTGTCTCCGTCATGGTCGCCATGGTCGCTTCTGGTTCAACAATGCGTGCGCAGCCTGAATACGTCACAATTGTTTACAAACAGTAAAAGGGTCTATAAGACAGTATGAGACTGCGATCGCCCAGCGGGACTGTGGTTCCATCGGCACTGGAATGCATAACTACAGTTGGCAACAATAAATGTGATTATCACATGATAATGAGATAATCACATTTATTGTTGCCAACTGTAGTTATGCATTCCAGTGCCGATGGAACCACAGTCCCGCTGGGCGATCGCAGTCTCATACTGTCTTATACTGTCTCATATAGCCCTGCACTGTCTCATAGTCTCATATAGCCCTGCACTGTCTCATAGTCTCATATAGCCCTGCACTGTCTCATATGGTCTGATACTGTCTCATAGAGTCTCATATAGCCCTCCACTGCCTCATACTGTCTCATATGGTCTCATACTGACTCATGTTGTCTCATAGTCTCATATGGTCTCATACTGTCTCATGTTGTCTCATACTGTCTCATAGAGTCTCATACTGCCTCATACAGTCTCATACTGTCTTATACTGTCTCATATAGCCCCACACTGTCTCATACAGTCTGTATACAGCAAATATGAGTGTTAAAGTGTTAGGGACGCTGTTGAATACAGAGTGTTGGTGTTATTTTAACGCCACACAGTTATGAAATAGAACTGCTAGTGTTGCCTGTGACTTATTTGCGTTGTCAAATCAGAGTGTTAAGCTTTTTTGGTGTTAAGGCAGATCTAAGCCACGCCCTCACATAACGGTTGTTCAGGACGTGATGAAGACGAAAAAACTTTCTCCTGCGACATTTTCTTTCACAAGGGGAATATGCAAGACGGTAGAAGGTAAGTGCTTAATTTGACTGTCTGGGGGTATTCAAGACTTAGTCATACACCTGTTATTATATCATAATTTATATTTGCTTCATAACTTGTGCTTATTTAAGTTGTAATTGTCTATTTTGTATTGTAACGTTAGGTAATAGCTAGACTTAATACTCTCAGGTTAGACTATAACGTTAACGTTAGTGAACAGTTTACTCCAAACAAACCTACTGTGTAAGCAGGAATATATCGTTGGACTTGTTAAAAAGTTATTAGGCTGTATTAGTTACTAGTAATGTGCAGTGTTCGGTGGGAGTAAGTTAGCACGTTACGTTATTGCTAGCAAGCTGGCTAACGTTAAGTGAACTTTCTCATATTGTCTCATATAGTCCCATTCTGTCTCATACAGTCTCTACTGTCTCAAACAGTTTCATGCTGTCTCATACTCTCTCATACAGTCTCATACTGTCTCGATATCAACAAGTTTCTAAGGCTAAATCCTATGTATATTTATTTATTTTCCCATGTGCTTAATCATAATAAAGTTGTCATTGAAATGCATTTCACAAACACTGATGAGCCATTACAGGGTTTATGCATCTCTTTGTTAACCTGAAAGGGAAGTGGTACATTGTCTCGTATACAATATTATATTGTATACGAAAAGGATATTAATGTGCATAGTAATACTATAATATCCCATAAACATGCAGCCATTTTCAGCCCTTAACTCATCCGTTTAAATTCTCTTGGGAGAGGGTGAAACCTACATCCCGTCATGGAGGGCTGTGTATAAAGGCTGCTTTGAATCATCTTTTGTGTTACTTTAAAGTGGAGAAGAGAGTATGTACAAACAATATAAACAGGTGTAGAAATAACTGAATGAACAATCAGTGGCTAGTTTGATGCCATCCACTTCAGGTAAAACACCCTCTGATGGCAGCAACACGTGTCATTTCTATTCCATCTACATTGACTACGTTTACTGCATCCACACAACCTGACAGACTGTGACGTTCTCAGCACAGTGCACCTGGTTTCCCCAGCCATGTTCCCTGCTTCCGTCTCAAATAACCAGAGCTGTTTCTGATGTGGTAATGCAACGCGCGCGCGCGCACACACACACACACACACACACACACACACACACACACACACACACACACACACACACACACACACACACACACACACACACACACACACACACACACACACACACACACACACACACACACACACACACACACACACACACACACACACACACACACAGAGATGCACGCGTGCAGTCACACACACACCCATGTACACAAATAGCCAGGCATACAGAGTGAACATACTGTGCATTCCTGTCATTGTGAAATGGCTGCTAAGGTGAGATGTAGGCAAACGGCTTCTTCTTATATAAAATGTTCCTACATGAAAAAAAACTGTTGAGGCATATACGTAAATAAACCAAGACCAAACTAAGCTGGTTATATGCACAGAACTGGGTTCTGCATCCTATCTGGTGTGTGCATGTTTGTTCATGTGCATTTCAATGATGGAAACTGTTTGAAGATTAACAGGATTAACAGGATTTTAAAACTCACAACTATGCATCAGCCATGAAATAAAACCCACAGTAATTTGGCCAGAGAAGCAGACATTAAACATTTAAACATTGGACATAAATAGTGAGTCTTGATATAGATCAACAATCATGTATATCAACAGACAAGAAAGATGTTATTATAAATACTGAGTAACTGTAAAGTGGTTGGGAATTTGAGCAGCTTTATTTCAATGTTGAGGTCAATAAAACAATAACCTTCATTTCTCAATAATGAAAGTTAATCAGATATAACTTGGTTTCATTTCCCCTCGCTGGAATGTCTCACTCAGCACCCCCTGCCCAAACACTGCAGAAGGTTTTCACAGCAGTAAGCTCTCTGTTCATCTCTGTTCTTCTCTGTTCAGCTCTCTGTTCATCTCTGCACCGGTGTCTCCATTACAAACCAAATAACAACATACTTTTTAATAAATTGTCCGCTGGACTTCATATAACCTTTTTTTTTTGTTTTATCACTCCATATTTCATCATTGTTTTTCATTTTCTGTTCATGGCAATTTCTTTCGACTTACACGTCTCCTGCTGAAAAGCTTGGCGTGTTTGCGGCCTATGCACACACACTCAGCTTCAGGGCCGTGTGACTGATGGAGGTTGTATTGACTACATGCCCGAAGCATCCCACAGTGAAGATACATTGAGACTTGATGTATGATGGGCTGTCACACTGTCAGGTGCCAGGTGAGGAGACTCCCTGGGAACGCGTCTTTGGCTTTTGTTTTTCCTCGATACATAGCAAGTATCCTTTTGCTGCTTTGAAAGTTCTGCTTACATACGTACCCACTGAACCCA
>JAXIVH010000088.1:155711-158211 GCA_036785325.1 Urophycis tenuis | reverse complement strand
ACAAGCCCGACCCCAAGTCAGGCAGACAGAACACCGTCGGGTCAAGTGGCCTTCGGCCAACAAGGTGAAGGTGTGGTACCAACAAGGTGAAGGTGTGGTACCAACAAGGTGAAGGTGTGGTACCAACAAGGTGAAGGTGTGGTACCAACAAGGTGAAGGTGTGGTACCAACCAGGTGAAGGTGTGGTACCAACAAGGTGAAGGTGTGGTACCAACAAGGTGAAGGTGTGGTACCAACAAGGTGAAGGTGTGGTACCAACAAGGTGAAGGTGTGGTACCAACAAGGTGAAGGTGTGGTACCAACAAGGTGAAGGTGTGGTACCAACAAGGTGAAGGTGTGGTACCAACAAGGTGAAGGTGTGGTACCAACAAGGTGAAGGTGTGGTACCAACAAGGTGAAGGTGTGGTACCAACAAGGTGAAGGTGTGGTACCAACAAGGTGAAGGTGCGGTACCAACAAGGTGAAGGTGTGGTACCAGTACGATGCGGATGTTGATCAGATTCTCGAAGCCACAGCCAGAGGGGATGCTGACCAGAAGTTGCGCACAATGGCCCTCATTTATCAAACGAACGTAGAAATGAGCGCAAATCTGAACGCATGATTCATCTTACGATAGGACCCACGTGAGATTTACGAAACGTATCGTATCACACCAATCCCAGCGTACGAAGGAGCTTGGTGTTGATAAATACGGCGGCTCGTAACAGAAATGGAGACACTCGTGTCACTTGTTGATGCGCCCCCCCCCCCCCCCCCCCCAGGACACTCACCCCTGCCCACCCAGCACCCCCACCCCTCACCCCCCTAGACATTACTTCATATTATTTATAGTAATGTTATTTATTGTATTATTATTCTCAACTACCGTTGCACCCCCCACCCCCATATCCATGCAATCCATATCCATCTGTTGTACCCATTCCGTTGTATTGCACTAGCGCACTATTGCACCATCTCTACACTTCTTGTTAGGGACCGAGCCTGTGAAACAGGACGAAGGTCCCTTTTGTTTTTTATTATATTAGTATTTCTCGCACTACCTACGGGGGATCCCAAAGGTACCAGGATGCATCGAGCACACAGGAGTTGTCACTCAGCTCATCCGGGAGGCCTGGGAGGGCAGTGGGGACCCAGCGGTTTTGTGGCTTGACCTGTCTAATGCTTACGGGTCAATTCCTAACAAACTGGTGGAGACCTCACTTGAGCGGCATCATGTTCCAGGCAAGATCAGGGACCTCATACTAGACTATTACAACTGCTTCAGTTTGAGAGTCAACTCGGAAACAGTAACATCAGCATCACATCGGCTGGAGAAGGGCATAACCACTGGGTGCACAGTCTCAGTGATTTTGTTTACCTTGTCCATGAACATGCTCGTTAAGTCAGGAGAGGTGGAGTGAAGAGGACCGCTCACCAAGTCATATGTACGGCAGCCTCCCATCAGAGCGTTTATGGATGACATGACTGTTACCACAACATCGGTTCCAGGCTGCAGGTGGGTTCTCCAAGGCCTTGAGCGGCTCATCAACTGGGCACGTATGGGCTTTAAGCCTGCTAAGTCTATATATATATATATATATATATTAGATTAGATTAGATTCAACTTAATTGTCATTGTGCAAGTACGAGTACAAGTACAGGGACAACGACATGTCAGCATGGCATCCTGCCACGCCTCCTCTGGCCACTACTGGTCTACGATGTCCCCCACCCACCCCATTGAGGGCTTCGAGAGTAAGGTAAGTGGCTACCTTCACAGGTGGTTGAGCCTACCACGAAGCCTCAGCAGCAGAACAAGCTGCGACTTCCCTTCAGTAGTCTGTCGGAGGAGTTCATGCTTACCCGTGCAAGAGAGGTGCTGTCGTACAGAGACTCGAGTGACACCAAAGTCTCCTCAGCTGGGATTGAAGTGCGGACTGGTTGGAACTGGAGAGCTCAGGAGACGGTTGAGCAAGCTGAAGCACTGCTGCACCACAGTGTTCTGGTGGGAGCAGTTGCGACAGGCCGGGCAGGGCTTGGGAGCAACCCAAGACCTCAGTACAACAAGGCCCAGGGGAAGGAGAGGTGGCAGCTTATCCAGGAAGAGGTTCGAACAGGACTGGAGGAGACCCGCTCGAGCAGGATGGTCGGGATGAGACAACAGGGGGTCTGGACTAGATGGGAGCAGACACTGGATAGGAAGATTTCTTGGTCAGAGCTTTGGAAGGCAAAGCCGCTCCAGATAAAGTTTTTGATCCAGTCAGTCTATGACGTCCTCCCCAGCCCATCCAACGTCTTCTGTTGGGGTCTGGCAGAAACACCCGCTTGTCCTCTGTGCCAGAGGAGAGGATCACTGGAGCACATCCTAAGCTGTTGCCCGAAAGCCCTGGGTGAGGGGTGCTACCGGTGGTGCCAGGTGCTGAAGGTGATAGCAGATACTATCTGCTCAGGGATCTCACTCAGCAAGCAGCAACAGCCAGCTAGGCATTCAATCACCTTTGTTAAAGCTGGAGAGAAGCCT
>JAXIVH010000088.1:138211-150711 GCA_036785325.1 Urophycis tenuis | reverse complement strand
CATAAAACAAAATGTACAGGTACATGCTTAACGTATACATAAAACAAAATGTACAGGTACATACTTAATGTATACATAAAACAAAATGTACAGGTACATACTTAATGTATACATAAAACAAAATGTACAGGAACATACTTAATGTATATCTAAAACAAAATGTACAGGTACATACTTAATGTATACATAAAACAAAATGTACAGGTACATACTTAATGTATATCTAAAACAAAATGTACTGGTACATACTTAATGTATATCTAAAACAAAATGTACAGGTACATACTTAATGTATATCTAAAACAAAATGTACAGGTACATACTTAATGTATATCTAAAACAAAATATACCGGTACATACTTAATGTATATCTAAAACAAAATGTACAGTACATACTTAATGTATACATAAAACAAAATGTACAGGAACATATTTAATGTATACATAAAACAAAATGTACAGGTACATACTTAATGTATATCTAAAACAAAATGTACTGGTACATACTTAATGTATATTTAAAACAAAATGTACAGGTACATACTTAATGTATACATAAAACAAAATGTACCGGTACATACTTAATGTATACATAAAACAAAATGTACATGTACATACTTAATGTATATCTAAAACAAAATGTACAGGTACATACTTAATGTATATAAAACAAAATGAACAGGTACATACTTAATGTATATCTAAAACAAAATGTACAGGTACATACTTAATGTATATCTAAAACAAAATGTACTGGTACATACTTAATGTATGCATAAAACAAAATGTACAGGTACATGCTTAACGTATACATAAAACAAAATGTACAGGTACATACTTAATTTATACATAAAACAAAATGTAAAGGTACATACTTAATGTATACATAAAACAAAATGTACAGGAACATACTTAATGTATATCTAAAACAAAATGTACAGGTACATACTTAATGTATACATAAAACAAAATGTACAGGTACATACTTAATGTATACATAAAACAAAATGTACAGGAACATGGACCAACAACACCAATCACAACAACAACAACAACAACAACCAATCACAGCGCTGGAAACTCCCCGGAGGCGGCCTCGGTGTAGCGGCCGGCGGATGCAGTGACCCGCTAGATCCCATTCTGAATAACTACCAAAATACTGCAATTAAAATAACAATTAAAATAACTACCAAAATACTGCAATTAAAATAACAATTAAAATAACTACCAAAATACTGCAATTAAAATAACAATTAAAATAACAATTAAAAAAACTACCAAAATACTACAATTAAAATAACAATTAAAATAACAATTAAAAAAACTACCAAAATACTACAATTAAAATAACAATTAAAATAACTACCAAAATACTACAATTAAAATAACAATTAAAATAACTACCAAAATACTACAATTAAAATAACAATTAAAATAACAATTAAAATAACAATTAAAATAACAATTAAAATAACAATTAAAATACCAAACTACTAAGAACCGCAGACCCACCGCTCCGTGCACCGCTCCTCCTTGCGGGGCGGGCCTCCTGGCGGGGCGCTCCTCCTCACGGGGCGGGCCTCCTGGCGGGGCGCTCCTCCTCGCGGGGTGGGCCTCCTGACGGGGCGAGCCTCCTGACGGGGGGGGCCTTCTAGCGGGGGGACGCTCCTCGCGGGGGGGGCCTTCTCGCGGGGCGACGCTCCTCGCGGGGGGACGCTCCTCACGGGGGGGGCCTTCTAGCGGGGCGGGCCTCCTGGCGGGGCGACCCTCCTCGCGGGGCGACCCTCCTCGTGGGGCGACCCTCCTAGCGGGGCGACCCTCCTAGCGGGGCGACCCTCCTCGCGGGGCGACCCTCCTGGCGGGGCGACCCTCCTGGCGGGGCGACCCTCCTCGCGGGGCGGGCCTCCATCGGCTCCACTGCGTTCGCTCGTTTACAAGTAAAATGGTATTTGGCCCACGGTGGATATCCACTCTGACGGTATGAGACATGACTTTTATATTGGCTCTATTTGAACCCCTGCCATAAGCAATATGAAACCCCAGTGAGTCACAGCGGTACGTGAATTACACCGACTCGGATCAATGATGTGAGTTCTTGGGTTTTCACAGCTCTATGGTCTCACCGGGGCCCTGGCATCATGCATCACCGGCTGGAAAACAAGGGTCACCAGACAGGTAAGTCATTTTTGCTATTGGTCAAATGTGGTCTCTAAACCACTCAAAGGATCAATATGAGTTTTGCTGGTTGTGTTTTATGGCTCTGCATGCGGCCGCTGAATCTTCGTTATCTATGCGCTATCTTGCGCGGACCGTTATTATTCATTGTAGTCTTTTTTATTGCACAAATATAGATCTGTTTTTGTCTGCAAAAACTCTTATTAACTTGCTTGGTGGATTCTTGTTTTTCTTCTTTTGGCACATAATCATTTTTTTAATTGTTTTTTTTTTGCTAGTTTGATATTTGCGCTGTCTTTTAGTCATAAATGAAGGGACTAGATTTTCTTTGGGAAATATCAGGATGTGTCCAAAGCCGGCTGGACGCTGCCAATACACTGACACAATGTTATTGTCTTCATGACGATAACACTGGGATATGAGCCCCCTTTATAGCCCCACAACAGCTTCAAGTGTAAATGACTCACCCACAGAACCAGCTTATTGAAGAACATATTTTACTTCATGCAACTCTTTGTTAGTCAATCAATAACAATAGCTAGCAAAGAGAGAGATTTACATATTAATTACTTTAAACCATTCCCAAAAAACATGAACTCATCCATCTTCTCCTCCTCTTCCTCATCACCCATCTCCTCCCCCTGCTCTTCCATCTCTTTCTTTGTTGCCTGTATCTGATCCTCCTCAATCTCCTCCTCCTCCCCTGATCTACCCCTCATTGTCCTCACCTCCTCTTCGATCTCTCCTCCCTCCTCTTTAGAGCCCCCCGCCGCCATGTCAGTCTAGAAGCATCAGTCACACAACACTCCAATGTCAATGTCAATGTCACGCTACACTCCGATGTCAATGTCACGCAACATTCTAATGTCAATATCACGCAAGACTCTAACGTCACGCAACACTCTAATGTCACACAACACTCCAATGTCACGCAACACTCTAATGTCAATGTCACGCAACACTCCAATGTCACGCAACACTCTAATGTCAATGTCAATGTCATGCAACTCTCTAATGTCAATGTCAATGTCACGCAACACTCTAATGTCAATGTCAATGTCATGCAACACCCTAATGTCAATGTCAATGTCACGCAACACTTTAATGTCACGCAACACTCTAACGTCAATGTCAACGTCACGCAACACTCTAACGTCAATGTCAACGTCACGCAACACTTTAATGTCACGCAACACTCTAACGTCAATGTCAACGTCACGCAACACCCTATTGTCAATGTCAATGTCACGCAACACTCTAGTGTCAATGTCACGCAACACTCCAATGTCACGCAACACTCTAATGTCAATGTCAATGTCACACAACACTCCAATGTCACACATCACCCTAATGTCAATGTCAATGTCACACAACACTCTAATGTCAATGTCAATGTCACGCAACACCCTAATGTCAATGTCACACAACACTCTAATGTCAATGTCACACAACACTCTAATGTCAATGTCAATGTCACACAACACTCTAATGTCAATGTCACACAACACTCTAATGTCAATGTCACACAACACTCTAATGTCAATGTCACACAACACTCTAATGTCAACGTCACACAACACTCTAATGTCAATTTCACACAACACTCTAATGTCAGTCATGCAACACTCTAATGTCAATGTCAAGCAACAATCTAATGTCAATGTCAATGTTAAGCAACACTCTAATGTCAATTTCACACAACACTCTAATGTCAATGTCAATGTTACGCAACACCCTAATGTCATGCGACACTCTAATGTCAACGTCACACAACACTCTAATGTCAATGTCAATGTTACGCAACACTCTAATGTCACGCAACACTCCAACACCACCAACAAGTGAATTCTTGTTTCACTATTCAACAAAATGCTTAGTCTTTCAAAAAAAAAAAAATGTTTATAAACCAATTGAAAAATTATCATAAGACAAAAATCCTCACTTAAAAATGCATAATGCCTTCACATAAACCTTGCTAATGCTCTGTACTGTCTGTTCTGGTCAGAGGCTCAACAATTCTCTACCCAGGAGGGACAGTCTTCTTTTAATCAAACTAAAACAACATGAGGGTCTAAAAGAACATGGCGCTTATGATTCTGGAGCATTAATCACACCTCATCTTTCCCTCCGGTTGCCTCGCTTCATGTCCCTGAGGTCCTTCTGACGTACGCCATTAATACGAACCGTACGCTCTATGCTGCTTTGTGCTGCTGTCCTGCTCTGTTCTGCTCTATGCTGCTGTGTTCTGCTCTGTGTTGCTCTGTTGCTCTGTGTTGCTCTGCTGCTCTGTGTTGCTTTATGTTGCTCTGTGCTGCTCTACTCTGTGTTACTCTGTGCTGCTCTGCTGCTCTGCTCTGTGCTGCTCTGGTTCTCTGTTCTGCGTTGCTCTGCTCTCTGTTGCTCTGCACTGCTCTGTGCTGCTCTGCTCTGTTCTGTGCTGCTCTGTGTTCTTCTGTGCTGCTTTGTGTTCTTCTGCGCTGCTCTGTGTTCCTCTGCACTGTTCTGTGCTGCTCTGTGTTCTTCTGCGCTGCTCTGAGTTCCTCTGCACTGTTCTGTGCTGCTCTGTTCTGTGCTGATCTGTGTTGCTCTGTGCTGCTCTGCTCCTTGTTGCTCTATGTTGCTCTGCGTTTCTCTGCGCTGCTCTGTGCTGCTCTGCCGCTGCTTTTTTATTCTTTATTCTTTATTCTTCTATTCTTTATTCATTGCTGCCATGAATGAAAGCGTCACCTCCTCTCCTCCACTGCGACCTCAAACACTGCCTCTTCATTTGTGTTCTCCCCTCTGTCTCCCTCCACCCCCTACTCCCCATCTCCCCACCACCTCCCCACCCTACTCCCCCCCAAGCCCCCCGCACCCTGTGCAGGAAGCGAATGCTCCCCAGTGACCGTTTAATGCCCATCATATTATATTTGTTCATATTCATATTATGTGTTATGTCAACCAGTGTGCATGTGTGTGTGTGTGTGTGTGAGTGTGTTCATGTGTGTGTCAATGTGCGTCTATGCTGTCAATGTGTGTGTGTGTGTGTGTGTGTGTGTGTGTGTGTGTGTGTGTGTGTGTTGCTCAGCTGACCTGGAACCAACGAGGGACCTTATGCTTGTCCGAGCTTGAAAACAGACACACACACACACACACACACACACACACACACACACACACTGTCTCTTATCACACTCCTTGAGTGTGTGTGTGTGTGTGTGTGTGTGTGTGTGTGTGTGTGTGTGTGTGTGTATGTGTTAGGCCAGGGGAAGTGTAAGATCTCCCATTGAAAGTTGTGTCACATTCGGTAGCCTACCCCCCCCCCCCCCTTGCCCCAACAAGTCACAACCCCTCCCTCCACATTTATAACACACATCTATAATACACATCTATAAAACACATCTATAATACACATCTAAAATACAAATCTATAAAACACATCTATAATACACATCTAAAATACAAATCTATAAAACACATCTATAAAACACATCTATAATACACATGTATAATACACATGTATAATACACATCTATAATACACATCTATAATACACATGTATAATACACATGTATAATTCATATCACACATCTAAAATAAACATCTATAATAAACATCTATAAAACACATCTATAATACACATCTATAAAAAACATCTAAAATACACATCTATAAAACACATGTATAATGCATATCACATATCTATAATACACATGTATAATACACATGTATAATACATATCACACATCTAAAATACACATCTATAATACACATGTATAATACACATGTATAATGCATATCACACATTTAAAATACAAATCTATAAAACACATCTATAATACACATCTATAATACACATCTATAATACACATGTATAATACACATGTAGAATACATATCACACATCTAAAATACACATCTATAATACACATGTATAATACACATGTATAATGCATATCACACATTTAAAATACAAATCTATAAAACAAATCTATAAAACACATCTATAATACACATCTATAATACACATCTATAATACACATGTATAATACACATGTAGAATACATATCACACATCTATAATACACATATACACACAGGGCCCCCCCAAGGATGCGTGCTCAGCCCCCTTCTCTTCACCCTGCAGACCCACGACTGCACTCCATCTTTTAGCAACAACCTCTTCATCAACTTTGCAGACGACACGACTGTGGTGGGGCTCATCAACCACAACAATGAGTCAAACTACAGCGAAGAGGTGAGCCAGCTGGCCGAGTGGTGCAAAGACAACAATCTCGCTCTCAACGTGCAGAAGACGAAGGAGATTGTTATCGACTTCCGGAGAGCCTCCACCCAGCACCCCCCAATGACCATCAACGGTGCTGCTATGGAGAGAGTGAGCAGCACCAAGTTGCTGGAGGTGCATCTCACTGAGGACCTCTCCTGGAGCTGCAACACCGCATCACTGGCCGGCAAAGCTCAGCAGTGCCTCTACTTTCTCCGCAAACTTCGGAGAGCGAGAGCACCTGCCCCCATCATGTGCTCCTTCTACCGGGGAACCACCGAGAGCATCCTGACCAGCTGCATCACTGTGTGGTACGGCGGCTGCACTGCATCCTGTAGGAAGACCCTGCAGCGCATAGTGAGAGCAGCTGAGAAGATCACCGGTGCCCCCCTCCCCTCCCTTCAGGACATATACAACACACGCCTGTCCCGCAAAGCACTCAGCATTACGGATGACTCCACCCACCCCTTCCACTGCCTCTTCAACCTCCTGCCCTCTGGGAGGAGGATGAGGAGTCTCAAGGCAAGGACCAGCAGACTGAAGAACAGCTTCATCCACCAGGCGGTCAGGATGCTGAACTCCCACTCAGCACTGACCCCCCTTCTTTCTCTGCCCTCTGCCCGCAGAAACATTGGACATTGACATCAACCCCCACCCATTCCCAGCCCCTCCCACCCCACCACCCCCCACCACCATGCACAGCCACTTTACTGGCCATACTGTTTATAACTGTTATATAACTGTTCATACTGTTTATACTTTTTATTCACTGTTTATACTATGTCCATACTGTTTATTTATTACTGTTCATTACAGTCCATACTACAGCTCATACTGTTTACACTGTTTATATCTTTGTACATATTTGCAACCCCCGTTTTATTTAGATTTTTGTATTCATATTTTTATATATTTATATTTATATTTGCATGCGTGTCTAGCACCGGGGATCAAGGGAAACGGCATTTCGGTTTTTGTGTATGTCCTGTACATTCATGAAAACTGACAATAAAGTTTACTTGACTTGACATGACTTGATATATAATACATATCACACATCTATAATACACATATATAATACACATCTATAATACACATCTATAATACACATCTATAATACACATCCATAATACACATCCATAATACACATCTATAATACATATCTATAAAACACATCTATAATACACATATCTATAATACATATCTATAATACACATCTATAATACACACATCTATAATGCATATCTATAATACACATCTATAATACACACATCTATAATACATATCTATAATACATATCTATAATACACATCTATAATACACACATCTATAATGCATATCTATAATACACATCTATAATACACACATCTATAATGCATATATATAATACACATCTATAATACATATCTATAATACATATCCCCGTCTGCACCACCAGGGGCAGATGGGCTCCTCCCCCCCTCCCCCCCCCCCCCCTCCCCCTCCCCTCACTAGGCAGAGAGCCCCCATGTGTTCATTGTCCTCTGCGGTGGCCGCAAAAGAATGAGAAAGAGTGTTGTAGCGTGTGTGTGTGTGTGTGTGTGTGTGTGTGTGGAGACAATAAAGGGCTTCCATTTAGACAAATGAAGATAAAGCAAGTAGGTTCCGACTAGACGGCGTTGAAATGAAAAATTTGGAGGTGCCTTTTAAATTTGGAAAAAGGCACGAGTGTGTGTGTGTATGTATGTGTGTGTGTGTGTGTGTGTGTGTGTGTGTGTGTGTGTGTGTGTGTGTGTGTGTGTGTGTGTGTATGTATGTGTGTGTGTATGTGTGTGTGTGTGTGTGTGTGTGTGTGTGTGTGTATGTATGTATGTGTGTGTGTGTGTGTGTGTATGTATGTGTGTGTGTGTGCGTGCATGTGCTGTAGCCAGTGTGGGCTCCAATCTGTTCACATGCCCTCAGAAACCCAATCTTAGGGACTCCGCACTATATTTGTATTGGCGGGGGAGCGACACACCTTGCTTTGCTGCAGGATGTATATTTCATAAAGTCTCAGCAGCAACCTTGTGATCCTCTCTCCGCTGTTCATCAGAGCCCACCGCAGAATCCCAATATCTCCTCCTCCTCCCAGCCCCTGGGCCTCCTCCCAGCTCCCAGCCATCAGGGCCTCCTCCCAGCCCCTGGGCCTCCTCCCAGCCACCAGGGCCTCCTCCTAGCCACCAAGGCCTCCTCCCAGCCCCTGGGCCTCCTCCCAGCCATCAGGGCCTCCTCCCACCCCTGGGCCTCCTCCCAGCTCCCAGCCATCAGGGCCTCCTCCTAGCCAAGGGGCCTCCTCCCAGTCCCTGGGCCTCCTCCCAGCCATCAGGGCCTCCTCCTAGCCACTAGGGCCTCCTCCTAGCCACCAGGGCCTCCTCCTAGCCACCAAGACCTCCTCCCAGCCCCTGGGCCTCCTCCCAGCCCCTGGGCCTCCTCCTAGCCATCAGGGCCTCCTCCCACCCCTGGGCCTCCTCCCAGCTCCCAGCCATCAGGGCCTCCTCCTAGCCAAGGGGCCTCCTCCCAGCCCCTGGGCCTCCTCCCAGCCATCAGGGCCTCCTCCTAGCCACTAGGGCCTCCTCCTAGCCACCAGGGCCTCCTCCTAGCCACCAAGACCTCCTCCCAGCCACCAGGGCCTTCTCCTAGCCATCAGGACCTCCTCCCAGCCACTAGGGCCTCCTCCTAGCCACCAGGGCCTCCTCTTATGCCACCAGGGCCTCCTCCTAGCCACTAGGGCCTCCTCCCAGCCACCAGGGCCTCCTCCCAGTCACCAGGGCCTCCTCTTAGCCACTAGGGCCTCCTGCCAGCCACCAGGGCCTCCTCCCAGCCCCTGGGCCTCCTCCTAGCCACCAGGGCCTCCTCCTAGCCACCAGGGCCTCCTCTTAGCCACCAGGGCCTCCTCCTAGCCACCAGGGCCTCCTCTTAGCCACCAGGGCCTCCTCCTAGCCACCTGGGCCTCCTCCCAGCCCCTGGGCCTCCTCCCAGCCACTAGAGCCTCCTCCCAGCCCCTGGGCCTCCTCCCAGCCACTAGGGCCTCCTCCTAGCCACCAGGGCCTCCTCCCAGCCATCAGGGCCTCCTCCCAGCCACTAGAGCCTCCTCCCAGCCCCTGGGCCTCCTCCCAGCCACTAGGGCCTCCTCCCAGGCGGGGGAACACTACATAAGATGTATGAAACAAACTACATTTACTGCATATTGTTGTAATTACAACTTCATATATTGACAGCAGGCGCAATGTGGATGAAGCGTAATTGATGGTTGATGATTGATGATTGAGGGATGATGATTGATGATTGATGTAGTGGAGCATGTTCAGGAGCCTGGTGTTTGGTAAAACACTCAAGGATTTCTCTCTCCAACATCCACATAAAAAAGCTTGTCATTTAATTGTCACGTTTTCAATAAGCAAGTTTAAAAGGCGCGTCATTGAATTCCATTCAGTATTTTTATCGAGTTTGGGAACGTTTAGGATTTTTTTTCTTCCCTCTTACCCACAAGCTCTCTAATGCATTTTCATTGCCTCGTTTCAAATCACTGTGTTGTATAGTTCACAGTAGAGTTCACAGTAGAGTTCACAGTATAGTTCACAGTAGAGTTCACAGTAGAGTTCACAGTATAGTTCACAGTAGAGTTCACAGTATAGTTCAAAGTAGATTTCACAGTAGAGTTCACAGTAGAGTTCACAGTATAGTTCACAGTATAGTTCACAGTATAGTTCAAAGTAGAGTTCCCAGTATAGTTCACAGTAGAGTTCACAGTAGAGTTCACAGTCCAGGACGCTGGCTATTGTTTCCAAAGAGTAAACAAAGAAAAAACAAAGGAAGGATGAAAGAAGTGAAGGCAGAAAGTAAACTTGGAAGGGAAAAACATAAAGCGACAAAAGCCTGCAGACGTGTGTGTGTGTGTGCTTGTCTGTGTGTTGTGTGTGTGCGTGTGTGTGTGTGTGTGTGTGCGTGTGCACGTGTGTGTGTGTGTGGGGGGGAGAGATGAGGGTTGGGGGGGATAGAAAGTGAGCGTATACATTTCAATGTGTCAAATTGTTCTTTGGAAACACTTTGAAGACGGAGCCTGCGGTCCAGCACTGTGTGGTACGGTGCTGGACCGCTGCAGTACGTCTCTCACAGCTTCACAGCACCACTCTTTGATCTGCTTTTTGTTGGACATTTTTTCCACCCACGTCCGTTGTAGAATATCTCTGTAGCCGGACAGACTAAAATGGCACAAAAAAGAGAGATAGAGAGAGAGAGAGAGAGAGAGAGAGAGAGAGAGAGAGAGAGAGAGAGAGAGAGAGAGAGAGAGAAGAGAGGAGAGTGAGAGAGAGGAGAGAGAGAGAGAGAGAGAGGAGAGAGAGAGAGAGAGAGGAGAGAGAGGGAGAGAGGGAGAGAGGGAGGAAGGAGAGGAGAAGAGAGAGAGGACAGAGAGAGGGAGAGGGAGAGTGAGAGAGGGAGGGAGAGGGAGAGAGGGCAGGCTTATGGTGGTTAATAAGTCGAGAGATGATATGTAAGATGAATAACAAGCTGTGGTGGTCAGGGAGTGCGGTCAGCATAACCTTGAACACTGGCTCATCTGGCGCTGGGAGGGGCGGGGCTCTGGAGGTTCAATAGTTAGGGGGTGGGAAGGTTGGCCAGGGTAACTGGTGGGGGGTTGTGGTGGTGGTGGTGGAGGTGTGGAGGTGGAATGGAGCAATGGAGTCAGAGGTGAGCCACTGCAGCTGGAAGCAGGGGAGATAGGACCAGAGAGGAGCCTGCTGGGGTCAGGGGGGGGGGGCGGGAGGAGAGAGAGAGAGAGAGAGAGAGAGAGAGAGAGAGAGAGAGAGAGAGAGAGAGAGAGAGAGAGAGAGAGAGAGAGAGAGAGAGAGAGAGATGGAGGATGGGAGAGATGCTGAGTGGGCAGCGTGATGAGGACAGGCATCAGAGGACCATTCTGCCATCTTATCTGGAATCTGGAATGTGATCTGCAAAATAGAAAACCCCAAAAAGCGTCAATATCTTTATGTCGCGATGGTGTGGAAGAATTTGATACTTTTAACATTTGTGTTTCTTTCATTATGATGTTTGTATGTCTGGAGTGCGAAACCATGGATTCAAATCTAGACCGATGAGAAGACCTCAAGAGGGGAATCCTCTCGTGGCGAATGAGAGGAAGGGAACCATGGAAGCGGAGCTGCGGCTTGAAGATGAGAGCCGGAAGAGCCGAAGGAAAAAAGATGATTTGATATCCAGACATGATGGATGAAATTCAGCATGTCAAGACATGGTCATAATGAGACAGTGTGTTTGCTTTTAAAGACAAACTTGTCTCCATGCTGTCAAATAACTCCGAGTCATATAAACTCCGAGTCAATAAAACCGAGTCATTTGTCAACTAATGGTATCAGAAAAACCTCAACAATTATAGATGGAACATATGAAGGGTACATTTCACAAATGAGCTGAAACAATTAGTTATTGTCAGGATTGATTAGAAGCAGATTATTAAGTCAGATTGTTGCAAAGACAATGAAAGTAAACTTTGAACAATTCTTTAAATCAATGCAAAAAATAGTTTGCTATTTGTGCTCACAAAGGGCCTTCCAGCGCATTGGTAAAGAGTATGAAGTTTATGAATTTGTCGTAGCATAGCATTATAGATTATGTTGTGGAACTCTTACAAGTGGGTTCCTACGTGAGCATAAATGTTCTCCAAAGTTCTCCAGCTTGTGGTCATTTTCTTTATTGTCTATAACGAGACTGTCTGCTCACCTAAAAAAAATGTCCTCAAAAAGAAATCATTCAACTCACAAAGAAATTAAAAAAGAGCAGAAGGGATGAAGGTCAGTTTATCAAGAAGGTCAGACCAACAAGCCTTACACTTTTTTTATTCTCACACGCAATCAAAGGTTGGGCGAGAGACGGAGTGGAGTCCACTCACAGGTTCAAGTTATGGTCTCCCCGCTAGCTCCCGTATAATCCATGCATGAGAAAAAATACAGAGCGTGCGATAAGATTGATTCGATTAATTTCAGCCAAGCGTGGATATCAAACGCCCGGATAAAAGGGCAGAGTGGATCAGAG
>JAXIVH010000088.1:126622-138011 GCA_036785325.1 Urophycis tenuis | reverse complement strand
GTCATAGGTGGCGGAAATATGGATCAATGTGCTACCTTCTGAGAAAGGGAAGGAAGAAAAATCATTGTAGTATAAGTGAAAATAATGTTTAGCCTAGTTTATTACTGACTGGAACATCAAACACCCGATCTCACCTCGGCGACACAGTGACACGAGACAGCAGCAGCAAACGACTACAAAGAGCAGCAATGGACTGGAAGGTCTGAGTCTGGTCATCGCTGATTGGGTGAACAAGGTTCATAATTACTCACTGCTACATGAAGAGCTCATTGGACTACTATGACAACGCTGTATTGAACACAATATCTAACTCTTCGGGTAAGTCTTTTAGCCCGTTTTAGTCAAACTTAAGTGTAAGCTGTGGCATTATGAAAGCTTAAATGTCAAATTTGACATCAATTTAAATCAATACACGTCTACATTGAGACGTATGTGACCCTTGTGACCACTAAGTGGGGGAGAGAGAGAGGAGAGAGAGAGAGAGAGAGAGCATGAGTTAGTGAGTCAGTGAATGAATGGATGTGTGTGTGAGTGTGTGAGACCAAGAGAGAGAGAGAGAGAGACGAAGAGAGAGAGAGAGAGAGAGATGAGAGAGAGAGAGAGAGAGAGAAAAGATTGAGAAGACAGAAATACACCAAAAATACCCACCTTGGAGGGGCTTTCCAAAAGCTCAGATTGTGAGTCAAAACAAAGGAAAGGGCAGCTTAAAAAGACATCCGTGTTGCGTGTGGCCTGCTGCTGTTGGGCAGACAGCCCCAGGTTCAGGTCACATTGAACTTAGACCCCACTTTGCTACCATAAAGATAAAAGAATAGAATAGAACAGAATAGAAATACTTTATTGATCCCAAGCTGGTAAATGACAGGAAGGTGGCAGTGGGCACGGCGTGGCCCTGAATCTGTCTCAAGACCAACAGGAGGCGTGAGGCAGTGAACTGACAGCCACTCAGGGATCTCACGCTCTTACTGTTCATAACCTTGATGGCATGAAGTTTCAATGGCTCAAGTTTATTGTTGCAAAAAACAAAGTAACTCGTTCAACTCTGGGGATGGAGGAGGGGCATGTTGGATTACTGGCTTTAAATATCAATTGAAAAGAAAGACTCACTCACCGAGGCTTTGTGTCCTCAGGGTACTTAGTGTGCAAAATGTTTTTCATTCTAGGCTAATCATGGAAAAAAAACTGTTTCTAGAGTGAGGTAGCCTGACATTGGCAGGGCAAAATCATAAATGTGTATTTGTATGTAACCTGGCAGTTCATTTTAGATTTCTACTAGTGGGGTTATCAACCGCTGCGATCAGAGCAACGTAATCACTGGCAGCCATCTTTGGCGTTTATGAAAAATGGCCCAATGGAGCTCCCTGTACGCTCCACAGCTGCCGGTGTTAGATAAACGCCCAACGCAGGACAGGTCTGCTGGAAGTCTGTCTTCACCGGAGGGGGGCAGACCCATCTGCCAGGGCCAATCAAACATCAGCACACAGATTAGTCGGGTTCCTTGGCTGAGAGCAAGGGGCGACCAGAGAGAGAAATCTCCTGCAAGAAAATAAAAGGCCAGCATTTACATGGTTCTTCTCTGACCTCATGCACTTCAACACCGCTTCACACTCCGTGGCTTCGCGTCTCAGCCATCCACATTCAGACACCAACAGCAGCGTCAGCCATGCAAAGTGACAGCTCATTGACAGCAGTTAGGGGTCAGTAGGTAGCAGAGGAGCACAGCTCCTGAGCCACTGCGGCCCCATCAGATAACTGCTTCATCCACTGCAATGTCCCAGAGCTCAGTGGGTGCTCTCGGCTCCAGACGTTTTGTTTTGGGTCGGACTTCAGCGCCAACGTCGCCATCTTCTCTTCTAAAGCAACCTTGTAGTCCCTTGAGGATAAACTCAACACTGTCAGACAGATAATGTGGTGCATCCCTTCCTCTGGACATCGTACATGACGTGCCTTCCTCATCCTGACCGCAGCCTTCCCTCGTCTGACCGCGCCCAGCCCCCCTGCCGAGTGTAAGCCGCAGGACGGGACGTCGACGGACGCCAGCCGCCATCACCAGAGCCAGGCAAAGACGCACGTACTTTGACCTGTGAGCTCACAAGATCCCACCAGGCTGAACCTCCCTCATCTGCTGTGGGCTTTGTGTGATGATTTTAATTCTTTTAAAACATTTCTGCAAGCACTGGTGCCTCAAGAATACCCCCCCCACACACACCACGCACACACACACACAATCTCTCTCACGTTCCCCACCTCTCTCTCTCTCTCTCTCTCTCTCTCTCTCTCTCTCTCTCTCTCTCCTCTCTCCTCTCTCTCTCTCTCTCTCGCTCTCTCTCTCTCTCTCTCTTCTCCTCTTCTCTCTCTCTTCTCTCTCTCTCTCTCTCTCTCTCTCTCTCTCTCTCTCTCTCTCTCTCTCTCTCCTCTCACGGCACCCTGAGCGAATGGCGGGTTCTGATTGACTCCTCACCACACACTTGATCATCAGACCGGCGCAATCAAAGCGGCGGTGGCGGTGGCGGCGGCGGCCGGTGCGTGCGTAAGTCGGCGGGCCATGGAGGCGTCGGGAGGGCGAGCGAGCGACGGACGCGGGTGATGGCGGTGCCGTGGACACTGATTGGCCCTCTTCAGGAGCGTTCACAGCGTCTGGACGGACCGCACCAACGTGTGGATCTAACAGCACAGAAGAAAGGTAACACTGAGATAACATCACGCCAAAGACCTGGAGCTGCATGTTGAGTATATCTATATCTATATATCTATATATCTTCTATTTTGTAAATATATACCAGAACAAAACACCGGCGGCGTACGTTTCTGCAAACAACGGATGCCGTGAATGTGACGTTCTTGAATCCAAAGTGCGGCCTCAAACCGCCTGGAAACGCTTGTGATCACACACTCTGGTTCAGAGGTTCAGCCTGTCTGGGGTGGACAGAAGGCTACAGAGAGCTCCGTGTCCTCCGGCCACTGGGTTGATACACGCAAGAAAATCATTTACAAGCAAAAAATCTGAAGCAGTATATTGCATATGCTAATATGAAATAGCAATCAAAAATAAGAAGTGGCAAATTGTATATGCAACCACCTCTGCTTCCCCCCCTACAAACATGCACACACACACGCACGCACGCACGCACGCACGCACGCACACACGCACACACACATACACACACACACACACACACACACACCCATATAGACAGTACATATGGAGCCCCTGACCGCTCACTTGCAGGGCTGTGCATATACGCTGTGTGGGTCGGGGGGGCGACACGCTGGCAGGACATTGATCAGGCTGTTACACTCGCTCACTGATAAGGGGGACAGCCGGCTGCGGCCCACCAATAATATCAGCAGACATATCTCACACTGTCCACACGCCACGTTATGAAAAAGACCGGCAGCCTACTGTGCCAGTTGGCTAGGCATGTGTGTGAATGAATGTGTGCGTGCATGTGGGTGCGTGCGTGTGTGTGCATGTGTGCGTGCACAGCGCGCGCGCGTGTGTGTGTGTGTGTGTGTTTGTGGGTGAAGGAACGTGACGGCGGGAATCAGATAGCGCTGAATGCTTTCCTAGACTGGATTTAGAAGCTGTCTTGATATAAAAGAAGGGAGGGGGTGGGGAAGGGAGAGATTGTCCCAGATTTAATCAATTTGCAGCGAGCCGGTCGCCTGTTTCTGGTGCTGGCGGTGTAGCAGACGGCAGTATTGGAAAAGTTTCCCCGTGTCCTTGTATCCAGTCTAAACGGATGACTTACAGATGGCACTGATGTTGTTGAGAGCAGGAGAACAACGCGGGGCGAAGACGGCGCTGTGTGTGGCGACCTTGTGGGGCAAAGACGCGTTCTGTGTAGCCACCTTTCGGGGCTAAGACGGTGCTGCGTGTGGCCACCTCGCGGACTAAGACAGCGTTGTGTGTGGCGACCTCACGGACTAAGACAGCGTTGTGTGTGGCCACCTTGCAGACTAAGACAGCGTTGTGTGTGGCCACCTTACGGACTAAGACAGCGTTGTGTGTGGCGACCTTACGGACTAAGACAGCGTTGTGTGTGGCCACCTTACGGACTAAGACAGCGTTGTGTGTGTGGCCACCTTACGGACTAAGACAGCGTTGTGTGTGGCGACCTTACGGAATAAGACAGCGTTGTGTGTGGCGACCTTACGGACTAAGACAGCGTTGTGTGTGTGGCCACCTTACGGACTAAGACAGCGTTGTGTGTGGCCACCTTACGGACTAAGACAGCGTTGTGTGTGGCGACCTTACGGACTAAGACAGCGTTGTGTGTGGCCACCTTACGGACTAAGACAGCGTTGTGTGTGTGGCCACCTTACGGACTAAGACAGCGTTGTGTGTGGCCACCTTACGGACTAAGACAGCGTTGTGTGTGTGGCCACCTTACGGACTAAGACAGCGTTGTGTGTGGCCACCTTACGGACTAAGACAGCGTTGTGTGTGGCGACCTCGCGGACTAAGACAGCGTTGTGTGGGGCCACCTTACGGACTAAGACAGCGTTGTGTGGGGCCACCTTACGGACTAAGACAGCGTTGTGTGTGGCGACCTCGCGGACTAAGACAGCGTTGTGTGGGGCCACCTTACGGACTAAGACAGCGTTGTGTGGGGCCACCTTACGGACTAAGACAGCGTTGTGTGTGGCGACCTCGCGGACTAAGACAGCGTTGTGTGTGGCCACCTTACACTGTGCGTTCCATTGATTTTCCTCTCCCTACTCCCGCCTGACGAAAGCACGCAATTATGTCTTGAAAAACACTGTTGTAGTCTTCTGCAGGCTGTAGCTGGATTCACTCTATTAAATCCATTTATAAAGTGGTTCATTCAATACAGATTGCAGTGTTGGAGGCTCACTACAAGGCGCGCAGTAGAAGCTCGGCTGTGGCTCAGCCGCTTCCTTTTAAATGTCACTTTTACAGTAACAAGCTACTTTCCCCACCAATTAGCGGTGTAGCATGTCCAGCTACAATACGTTTCACCAAAATCAAAGTGTGGCTGTAAAGGGTAGCCTCCATTAACAACGGAGACGCTCACTAGCTTGGCTTCCTCAGCCCCCACTTCCTGCTAGTGCTTCCATCTCATATCCATAGGGTTCTGCAAAAAACACACCTAGCTCTGAGTCGTCCCCCTCATGATTTATGTATGCATGGCATACTGACTGAGGGCATGACGTGTGGGCGTGGAGGGAGATGTAGAAAGAAATGCATGGAGAGTTAATTATAGGGCTGATTCATTGTGAAGTCACATGCAGATGCATCAGAGCATTTGGGTCAGAGTTTGTCATGATGCTGGGTGGAATGCTTTTTGGTCACTTGTTAAGTAATCGTGCATCGCTCGTGCGAGACGTGGAAAAAAAAACGATGTTTATCCGTAGTTTAGTGTAAACGTATACTACGTTTAATAGCCTGGGTTACAGTATGTTTACGTTGATTTAGGATTTTACAGTTCTTTATAGATCTACATCTCTCTGGAGTCCCCTCAATATGGCTTTGGTGACAATATGAGTATCGCCAATTATAGAGCCCATGATGTATTCTGATCCTAGACGTAACATTTAGCCATGCAATCAGGAGGAATACGATGCGCAAAACACATCCCATATCCGCCGTGGTGGGCGACGTGGGTGATGTGTTTCACCTGTGTGTCTGCTGTTAGTACTTCAGTGTTCCAGATTGAAGAGGAAGAAGCTCCAGGTTGAAGAGAAAGAAGCTCCGGGTTGAAGAGAAAGAAGCTCCAGGTTAAAGAGAAAGAAGCTCCAGGTTGAAGAGAAAGAAGTTCCAGGTTGAACAGAAGCTCTGCTCAGGCAGCAGAAGCAGTTTGGCTCCACAAGGCCAAGGCTCTAAACAGAAGACATTTTCCACAGAGGTTGCTTGGTTGGTGGTTTCTCCCCCTCTACCTCCCCCTCCCCCTCCCCCTCCCTACCTCCCCCAGGGGGGGGAGAGATCCTGAAATAACGCGACCTGATTGCATACAGCGGACGCCCGGACGACGGACATAGTGGTGGAGGAAAACACAAGGAGGGCTGCAGCGCCACGCACGCACGCACGCACGCACGCACGCACGCAAGCACGCACACACACATGCACGCACGCACACACACACGCACATGCACATGCACGCACACACGCATGCACGCACGCACGCAGGCACACACGCACGCACACACGCACATGCATGTACACACACACGCACGCACGCACGCACACACATGCACACACGCACGCACGCACACGCATGCACACACACACATGCACGCACACACACGCACACGCATGCACACACGCACGCACACACGCACGCGCACACACACGCAAACACACACGCACATGCACGGGCACACGCAAGCACGCACGCACACGCGCGCACACACACGTGCACGCACACACGCACACACACACACACACACACACACACACACACAGACAAGGGGTGCGCCCCGCGGCCATCAATCGTGTCTCTTGTCTAGAAATGGGGACATTGTCATCATCATCAGGGTGATGGAGGACGAAGCAGGGATGAAGTCGCAGGTAGAATACAGACCTGGTGATGGATCTCTAGAAGATGAGTTTTTGTACATCTGGCAGATGGGATCTCGTCTTCTAAATCACCATGTACCATGAAAGGAAGCTTATTGTAGTGTGTGTGTGTGTGTGTGTGTGTGCGCGCGTGCAGCAGACATGTGCGTGGGCTCTAGCTGCATGGTCTCATGGGATGCGCCCTGCGTGAGGCGATAAACATGAGCCACGCACGGCTGCACTCCAATGCGTGGCGAAAGGAGCGACAACCTCTCCACCTGTTATGTCATTACCAGCAGGAAGTGTGTGTGTGTGTCTGTGTGTGTAAGTGTGTAGGTGTGTAGCTGTGTAGGTGTGTGTGTGTTGGCACAGTTCACGGTGGAGAGAATACAGAACAAAACACAGCGCCTGTTTACCCTGATGTGTGAGTGAGTACACTGCTCTCCCTGTATGGGTTCTGCTGCAGGCGGTGGACTAAATTATACATGGATCCGTATAATCCTGCATCCAGAGAGCCAGAGAGAGAGGCTTTGTTGGCTGAAACTACCTCACAAACCGTCATGTCTCGCCCTCCCCATCCTGTTTCTTCTTAACTCACCTGTTTAAACCGGGACGTTCCTGCTCCTCCAAATCAGAGAGTTCTCCACTCAGAACTGACTGTAATCTTCTGCCCTTCTTCACCCATAGGGCGGTGCGTGAAGCCTCAGGCCCAGGGGTGGACTGGCCCTGGAGCCTCAGGCCCAGGGGCGGACTGGCCCTGGAGCGGACTGGCCCTGGAGCCTCAGGCCCAGGGGCGGACTGGCCCTCTGTGTGATCTGGAGAACCACACAACGGCCCGTACTCCAGAGTCGCCCCACACGCAGTCTGAGGACTCGCAGTTGTTTGTTTTCCCTGCTTGCAGTTCCGGTACGGTAGGTGGCAGCGATGCATCTTTAAGTTGGATGCCAGCTGCCCCGGCCGTGCCCGCCAATTAAGGAGAAGAAGAAGAAGGAGTGGCAGAAGAAGAAGTAGTATTCTATCGTAGCAGCAGGAAAGACGTTAATATGGATAACGCCGGGAAAAAACGGACAGAAAAGGGTGGGGCTGAGAAGGCAAGGGACAAAAAAATGTGAAATGTGAAGATGTCACATAAAATGTCACAAATTAACAGACATGTTCAGCAGCACAGCCAGCAGCAGCAGCAAGATCCAAGATGGCGGCGCGTGTACACGCTGCAGCCGGTGGTCTGACCACAAAGTGCAAAATAGTTATTATATACCTGGTTGTTTTGAGTCTTCTAACTAGAAACACCCTGGCACACATATCATACAGCCGGCAGGAACTTATTTCCATCGGGTTACGCAATACTGTCAACTTTATCGACGATCTCGGGACCACGGCTGAGATCAGTAAACTCGCGGGGCAAACCACGATCGCCCCCCCGCCGAGGCGCACCGAAAGGCGGCGGCAGCAGAAAAGCATTCACCGCGGCTGCCGGGGAGGCCTTAGGGACAGACTTCGGAACAGACTTCGCCTCGCACCGCACAAGACTGCCCTTCCCAGCATCTTCCTCGCCAATGTCCGATCCCTGGTGAATAAAATGGACGAACTACGTCTGTGGATTACCACCAACAAACGGATCATGGACTGCAATCTCCTGATTTTCACGGAAACCTGGCTTAACCCTTCCGTCCCGGATACCGCAATTAACCTGGCGGAGCGCAACGTTCTCAGAGCAGATCGGACGGCGACCTCGGGTAAGAGCAAGGGTGGGGGTTTGTGCATCTATGTCAGCAATGCTTGGTGTACTGATTCTTCCATCATTGAAAGTCACTGCTCTGAGAACGCTGAATATCTCATGGTTAAATGTAGACCCTTTTACCTACCGAGAGAATTTACATCTGCTATTATTACGGTTAGTTACATCCCCCCTGACGCTAATGCCTCGCTTGCGATGAAAGAACTGCATTCTGCCATTAGCAAGCAACAAACTACACACCCCGATGCAGCCTTCATTGTTGCGGGTGACTTCAATCACACAAACTTAAAGTCCGTTCTCCCCAAATTTAAACAGCATGTCTCCTGCCCCACCAGGGGAGACAAAACTTTAGACCATGTTTACACTAACATGGCCGAGGCATACAAATCCATCCCCCTCCCCCACTTAGGACAATCAGACCATGTCTCTTTGTTCCTACTCCCCAAGTACTCCCCACTTATCAGACGTGTGAAGCCCACAGTCAGGACAGTCAAGATCTGGCCAGAAGGGGCAGAGGCTAAACTTCAGGAATGTTTTTCAAAACATGACTGGAGTAAGCACTCCTCGGAGGCAACCCTTGACTCCCACACGGACATCACCCTTTACACCTCCTCTGTCCTGGACTACATGAGATCCAGCACAGACAGTGTCACTACACTAAAAAGAATTATTACTTTCCCTAACCAGAAGCCATGGATGAACGGGGAGGTCCGAGCCCTGCTGAAAGCACGCGACATCGCCTTCAGATCTGGGGACCGGCAGGCCTACAGCACATCCAGGGCCAACCTGAAGAGGGGCATCACCGAGGCCAAACGCAACCACAAGCTGAGGATCGAGGAGCACTTCACGAATGGCTCCGACCCCCGACGCATGTGGCAGGGCATCCAGGCCATCACAGACTACAAACCCGCTCACATCACCCCCCAATCCAGCGACGCCTCCCTACCTGAGGAACTCAACCTCTTCTATGGGCGCTTTGACACAGTCAACAAGGAGGTGGCCATCAAGGAGGTGCTCCCTGCAGGCCACCAACCCCTCACACTCTCCCCTTCCGATGTGTTTGCAGCACTGAGCAGGATCAATCCACGGAAGGCAGCTGGTCCTGATGGCGTCCCCGGACGTGTCTACAGGGCCTGCGCAGAGCAGCTGACTGAGGTCTGGACTGACATCTTCAACCTGTCACTAGCCCAAGCAACTGTCCCTGAATGCCTCAAATCCACCACCATCGTGCCAGTGCCCAAACACTCCACTGCAGTTGACCTCAATGACTTCCGCCCAGTCGCGCTTACCCCCATCATCGCGAAGTGCTTCGAGAGGCTGGTCCTGGGTCACATCAAATCCTGTCTACCACCCACACTGGACCCCTTTCAATTTGCCTACCGCCAGAATAGGAGTACAGAGGATGCCATTGCCACGGCACTGCACTCCGCCCTCTCCCACCTGGACAAAAGCCATACATATGTTAGAATGCTGTTCATAGACTTCAGTTCAGCATTCAACACCATCAACCCCTCCAAACTGATCACCAAACTCCGGGATCTGAACATTGCCCCCTCCCTCCGTAACTGGATACTGGACTTCCTGACCAACAGACCGCAGTCTGTTAGGATCAACGGTCACACTTCCTCCACCCTCACCCTGAACACTGGCGTTCCGCAGGGCTGTGTGCTGAGCCCTCTCCTGTACTCTCTCTTCACCCACGACTGCACACCGACACATGGTTCAAACACCATTGTGAAGTTTGCAGACGACACAACGGTGATAGGCCTCATCAGCAACAATGATGAGTCAGCGTACAGGGAGGAGGTTCAGTGCCTAGCTGCGTGGTGCGCCGACAACAACCTGTCCCTCAACGCCACGAAGACCAAGGAGATCATCGTGGACTACAGGAAAACAAAAGGCGGCACGCACACCCCCCTCCACATTAACGGGACGGAGGTTGAGCGGGTATCCAACTTTAAGTTTCTGGGAGTCCACATCTCCGACACTCTATCCTGGTCCCTCAACACCACTGCCCTAATCAAGAAGGCTCACCAGCGCCTCTTCTTCTTGAGGAGACTAAAAAAGGCCCACCTGTCTCCTCAGATCCTGGTGAACTTCTACCGCAGCACCATCGAGAGCGTACTAACCAACTGTGTCACAGTGTGGTATGGTAACTGCTCCGCCTCGGACCGGAAAGCACTGCAGAGGGTGGTGAAAATCGCCCAACGCATCACCGGTTCCCCACTCCCCTCCATCAAGGCTGTCCAGAGGAAGCGGTGCCTGCGTAAGGCGCGCAGCATCGCAAAGGACAGCTCTCACCCCAACCATAGACTGTTCACCCTCCTCCCCTCTGGAAAGCGCTACAGGTCTCTGGTCACCCGGACCACCAGGTTCAGGGGAAGCTTTTTCCCCCAAGCTGTCAGCCTCCTGAACTCCAAACCCGCATGAACATTGTGCCCCCCCAAAGGACATACACCCCTGCCCACCCATGACCTGGACCCATTTGACCCCCCCCCGCCCCCCAAAGACACTCACCACTGCCCACCCAATACCTGCCCCCCCCCCCCCCCCACCCCCCCAAGGACATGCACCCCCCGCACATCCAGCACCCCCACACCTCACCCCCCCTGGACATACTAAACTTATTATAATTTATAGCAATGTTATTTATTTATTTATTCCCAACTGCCATTGCCCCCCCACTCCCATACCCATACAACCCATACTCATCTGTTGTACCCATTCTGTTATTCTGTTATACTGCACTAGAGCACTACTGCACCACCTGCACACTTACTTCTATTTGCACTACTTCTATTTTGCACATTGTATACTGTTTACACTTTTCACCTGCATGTTATGCCACTGTGAGTAACTGTTTAATACCTCGATGATCACTACCTCCATCTGCACTGTTTGTCACTTTGTTAATTACCGTCATTTTAATAACCACTGTCACTTTTCAATTTTGCACCTTATTCTGCATTTCTGCATTTCAACCTGCACCTTAATCGCTCATTTGCACTTCTGGTTAGAACGCCAACTGTATTTCGTTGTCCCTGTACTTGTACTCTGCACAATGACAATAAAGTTGAATCTAATCGAATCTAATCTAATGACCACTGGAACAGTTCAGTTTAATATCGGCA